>JAZKJV010009929.1:0-185014 GCA_037367405.1 Ottelia alismoides | reverse complement strand
TTGGATCATATCTAATCAAGTATTGGTTACGTTCAATGCCATTCAAGGAAAGAATAATTATCTTTAAATATTTCACAAATATTTTTCAGTAATTATCTAAAAAAATTAACTAATTTCCATTAATTTAATTGAATGACAATCACAAGGTTCATGATCAAGTATGCAATTTCCAGCAATGATCCCTACTTATTAAAATTAGCATATCTCAATCAATTTAAACCCAAAACGAGAAAAATAAGTTCTCATAGTTTGATAATTTGATATACAACAGAACCCAAGTGATATTTATGCATTTATAAGTGTTTTAGACCGTAATTAGCTCTTTAATTACATCAAGATTCACCATCCTCGAAACAGTGGATACATAATCATCAAAATGATCATAACTTGAGCAATCGGATTCCAAATCACACAAATCAAATCCCACAATTTTCTTATTTAATGGGTATCATTGTACAAATGATAATCACATGTTTAAAACTTTAAACACCTTAAACAGGGTGAAAAACACACTAAACAGGGTGCATGAATGAAATGTGATGAAACATCACACAACCAAAAAATGCCCAAGTCATCTTTGATTTAAGGATCATATTCTAAATCTATGACATATGGCTATGATATCACTTGAACTATATGGGAAAATCCTTAACCGCATCACAGAAACGTGAGGATCACATCGTATGTGATCGGGAACGACTAGTCGTACCAGTCGCTTGAGGCAGCAAAATAAAAAAATCAAACGTGAAACCAAATGATCCAAGAACACTTATCAAATCATTTCATATAAATCACAAACAAGTATTGAGTTTTCCTCTTGAAGCGTGTTTGCAATCGAGACTCTAAATGAAGAGGCATCCTGTCTCCAACGGAGGAGACACTTGCTAGCATGTTGATGAGACCCGTGCTCCTCGTAATCTTTGTTGATGAATAAAGCAGAAAATCTCCTGATCTCGTCACACGAGATCCGACGTCTTTTAAATGAACAAGGAGCATCGAAGGAGGCAGAGATCCACGAGCAAGCAATCCAGCATCATAGCGACGATGCTATGGCGATGGCGATTCTCTCTAGGGCATCAAGGTGGACGGCTACAAGAGAGAGAGGGAGAGACACTTGCATGTCGAGAGAGAAGGGGAGAGTGCATATTTCCTTTGTATATAAGAGCTAGGGTTGCCTCTTCTTATATAGTATTTTGGGAGTCCTTGGATCCCAATCCATGTACATACAAATCCAATGGGAGGAGATTGATTTATGTTTCTTCCAATGGACATGATCTTATTGTGAAAACACAACAATTAATTTATATTAAATTATATATATATTGAAAAATAAACATAATTTTGTTTTAACTAATTTAATATTCTTAAAAGGATTAGGAGGGTGGTCGTCCACCATCCATTGAATGGATGGTGGTGGCCTCTCCAATCCATTCATATTTATTACGACAATTTTGTTGTAATTTAATTCACAAAAATAATTACAAATTAATTTTTTGGATATTTAATTCATGCTATTAAATAATTTGTGAATCACATTTACAACCCAAAATAAAATGTAAATTATATTTTCAATTAATTATCCAATGTGAATCTAATTCGCATCAATAATCAATCAACAAATATAAATTACAATAGGCTCTCTCTAATATATAATAAATCATATATAATACATATGATTAGTATGGATAGTTATATCTACATTATTCATATCCATCATAATTAAATCAGATTTAATTATCTTGGATCCCCATTATCTTGTGCCTAGATAACATGAATCACATTCACATTATACACATGTTTGATAATTAAATCACACATAATTATCTTAGATAACTCTCCTTATAATATAAATCAAATTAATATTATTCATGATAATTAAATTATATTTAATTATCAATATGTCAATGCTTAGATACATAATATCAACAATGAAATTATCCATAAATTCTGTTAAGGATAATGCGCTTTCTCTGTGGATACTTGAAGATAAGGACAGAGCGATTGTATTGTTGCATGTATAGTGACTTGGATATTGAGATCACATCTCAAATCCAGACCTCGAGGACCTTCCATATATGTTTGATTAAATCGAAGTTGTAGATCCAACCTTCTAATTATATCTAAATCAATTTCAGATCAATATCGAAATGTAATAAGATCAGATCACTTCTCTACGAAAGGAGCCTCTAAAATCCATACATGTTTCAACACTCCCTCGGAATGGAAGCATCATGGTTATATAATCAGTTATGATCACAACACCCTCAGTTATTCCTAACACCTATACATCATGCATGTCGGAAGACCAAGAATAAACCCGAAGTTTTAGATTTCATTTAGACTATTCTTTTCGGGATTTATCATTAAGTTTCACATTTAGCTATTGGGAGTTTCTATCGATCATATACTTTTTCAAAGTATATATCATACCCAGTGTTGATCATATACTTTCTAGAAGCATATATAAAACCTACAAATTCAGTCAAGATTCTAAAGAGAGATGACCGTGCACAAATTTGATTCTTCCCAATATCTCATGAGTGAGCTCATGTCTTCTGGTTCAGCAATGAGTATGATCCATTTGAGAGAATGTATTATTCATATGCCCCTCTGTGCACACCAACGTGTCGGTGTATAGACCTTGGTTAGGTCATCAACCTATTGGTCTGCCAAATGTACATACTCATATATATACTAACACGTATGTCTCCAGTCAGAGGACGCATGCTTATATCGTGATAGTATATGACATAGGTCTTTGGTTATCTTGATCATGTAAAGTCAACTCTTTTATCTAACTTATCTAACACCTCTGAATATCTATTCCTATGCAGAGGACCTGCATCAAGATCTCGATTAGATGTCAGCCTGTAGAGAATGGATTGACATCTCCTTCTCAACCTGGAGATCATCTCTTAATAATCATTTGTCAGTGCTTGACATGACCTCAATCTAACTCTTTAGATATTCATCCATGCACCAGCCTCTATAATTCAACAATTATATCAATAGTTGTATGATCATTAAGATGGTCATGGTACATAACCCTAACTGTACTGAGGGACTTATTATGCAAATTAATTATTCTTCATTTTAGATCAGGGAATGATATTTGCAATAATATTTATTGCATAATGGCTCATCATGGGCTTGCATGTCCAACACAAATGCCAGCAGATGAGAGTTCGAAGAGAATAATTAGGGAACAAGACACATTAGAGGCGAATGATTCCGATCTAGTTAGCAGGACAGATTTTATTTCTTGATTCAGATACAGATCCCTCAGACTCAGATCCAGACTATGATTGGCTGGATTTTGATAATTATTTACCGTGTCTGATGTCTGTAGAGCCCACAGCTAGGGCAGATATTGAGTCAGTTCAGTTGATAGATACACCAACAGGGCCATCTTCATCGATTTTATAGATACATTAAGAGTTCTCTCATGCAGATCTGGTTGCCTTCACTTAGAGATTTCAAAAACCAGATTTGCCAGCTCCCACCCAGATCTGAAGACCTTACCACACAGCATGAAGTGCACATTCCTTGTGGGTGCTCCAGAAATGTTTCTAGTCATTATCTCAGCAGATATAATTGATGACCAAAGATGATCTCCAGGAGATAAGTCTGACCATGTGCTCCCACTACATATATACTGAAGATGATGCCAAAACCATTGCATGAGTTTCAGCATACGTTGAACCCGAATCTTTGAAATTCAGTCATAAAGGAAACTTCTAAGTGGTGGAGCATCGATTTTATCTACCCCATCTCCGACTCTAAATGGGTTAGTTTGTTATATGTGGTACCTAAGAAGATTGGTATCACTACAGTTGTGAGTAAGTTTGGAGAGGAAATTGCTAGCCAAGTACCCACTTCTTGGTGAGTTTGTGTGGACTACAGACGATTGAATCAGGACACCAAGAAGGATCACTTTCCATTTGCATTTATTGATCAGATTATTGACATGTTATCTAAGAAGAGTCACTATTGTTTCCTTGATGGGTACTTGGGATATAATCAGGAGGCCATAGCACCCAAAGATCAGAAGAAAATGACACTGGAACATATGCTTTTATACGGATGCCTTTTGGATTAGGTAACGCCCCATCTACATTCCAAAGGCACATGCTTTCCATTTTCTTGGATATGGTGGGTGACAGTTTAGAGTCTTCATGGATGATTTTTCAGTCTACGATAATGGGAATGATGCTTGTCTTGCTTGCCAAGACCGAGTATGTCAACATTGTATTGTGGTCAACCTTGTCTTATCTTGCGAGAAGAGCCATTTCATGATGACTCAAGGGATGATCCTTGGTAACATCATCTCCAACAGGAGCATGCAGGTTGATCCAACCAATGTGAATGCTATCAAGAATCTCAATCCATCGCCTAATATGAGATGGTTGCGGTCTTTTCTGGATCATGTCGGTTTCTACTAACGGTTCATACAAGACTTCAGTCATATTGCCCGACTGCTTACTGATTTTCTCACAAAAGACACCGAGTTTATTGTAGATGATAAGCATCTTTCATCGTTCAAGACTCTTAATAATTTAGTTGTGCATGCTCATATCCTTCAACCATACGATTGGTCTATCCCAATCGAAGATCATGACGGATGTTTCTAATTTTACCGTAGGGGTTGTGCTTGGACAGAGGAGGGATGGATTACCATTTTCCATACACTACGCTAGTAGAAAATTGGATGCCACTAAAGAAAATTATACTGTGACAGAGAGGGATATGCTAGCCGTATTAGTTGCTCTTGATAAGTTCATATCATGTATTCTCGGATCTAGAGTGACAATCTATATAGATCACACCGCCATTTGATACTTAATAGTTAAGAAGGATGCCAAGGCCCAATTGACTAGATGGATTCTTCTACTCCATGAGTTGATATTGAGATTAAGGATAAGCTTGGAGTCAAGAATGTGGTGATAAATCACCTCTCCTGATTAGAGCATCTTGAGGATTACGAGACAACCACACCTATCACAGAGACATTTCTAGACGAGGTGATTCTTGCTATCACCTCACTCCCACAGTATGCTGACATTGTGAACTATCTTGTTGCCAAGAAAGTTCCATAAGGTTGGACCAGACATCAATTTGAGACTTTCCTAATGAAGGACAGGTTGTACCATAGGGAGGATCCCACTCTTTACCACAAAGAAGGGGATAGTGTATGGAATCGATTTATTCCTCAGGAGTAACACCATAACATCCTTATCTATTTCCACAAATTGAGGCAGGAGGACATCACTCTAGGAGACAGACAACATGTGCTCCAATCTGACCTTTGGTGGCCAACACTCTTCAAGGATTCAAATGAATTCGTGAAGTGGTGTACTGACTGTCAGAGCATGGGCAGTTGTGGTCATAAAGACATGATGCCGATGCAACCCATTCACTTTTGTGATGCCTTTGATGCATGGGTCATCGATTTTATGGTCCCATTCCCTAAGATTTAGGGATTCGGGTACATTTTGTTGGTTGTAGATTATGTGAGTCGTTGGGTTGAGGCCATCCCTGCTCAAGCTACTGATGTAAAGATAGTTTGCAAATTTTTGAGGAAGAATATCATATCATGGTTCGGGTACTAGGAGTTTTGCTTTCTGATGGGGGGACTCACTTTATCAACGATAAGGTAAGGGCACTTCTAACGAAATCAGCATTGACCATAGAGTGGTGATCCCATACCATCCACAAACAAATAGTCATTCTGAGGTTTCAAATAGGGAGATCAAGATTATATGACTAAAGGTTGTCCACCCTAACCGAAAGGATTAGTCATAGTTTTTGGACTCGGTCTTGTGGGCCTATAGGACCTCCTTCAAAACACCTTTGGGTACATCTCCTTTATGAGTTTCCTTCAAGACACCTTTGTGGGCCTATAAGCCTTGCCACTTAGATGTTGAGACTAAGCAAAAGTCACTTTCGGCAGTCACTGAGAAACTTTTGGATCCCTAGAGTGTAGGAGATTAGAGGAGAGCAGAGTTGGCAACCTTGGAGAATTTGAGAGATACAACCTTCTCGTGTAGCCTACATTATAAAGATAGAGTGAAGATATGGCATGATTCTCACATAAGCCATAAAAATTTTAAGCCAAACCAGAGAGTATGGTTATTTGATGCTAGGTTGAGATTATTTCGAGGGAAGTTACAGGGTAAATGGAAGGGACCATACTTGGTCAGAAAGGTGCATGACAACGACAACATTGATATATCCGAGTTGTCTTCTGAGTCCACCTTTTGAATCAACGATCAGCGGCTGAAGCCATATCTTGATCATGATCCATTGACTGTTGATGTTGCCCCTATTCATTTTGTATGAGACGTGTTATTTGGTTCACATCATCTGCGTCTCATACCTGATTTTCACTCTTGCTCCACATCTTTGTATATCCATGATGTCTATATCATTCATTCATTCATTCATTTTGTTTAACACCCCATATCCAAATTTATGATTTTTCTATACTTAGGATGCACTTTATCCTAAGTATAGGGAGTGTTAGATATGTAATTGTTCATTTTTCATTTCATTCTATTACCTCTGTTTTTCTACTTATACTTAGGGACCTCTTACCCGGAGCATAGGGGAGGTAATATATGTACATTCTCTTCCTCGGCTATCCCCTTGGTGTACAGACTTCTATACTTAGGAATACTTAATCGTAAGTATAGGGGGATCACTGACTTATATTCTTCCATTCATTCGTTGTAATATAGGATTCTTTTCACTTCTCTATACTCAACACGAGTTATGTCTTCATTCATTGCACTCTGATAACTCTAAGGACATCATTCGAGCTAAGTATAGGGGGTGGTGTATATTATATATATATATATATACACTTTAGCCATGACTCGTACTTTGTGTGTGTTAATAATAAGGTTATTATTTATAAAATTTGAATAAAATTATTTTGAAAAATGTTTTAAAAAATGTTTGTAAAATGTTTTGTAAAATGTTTTGTAAAAAATATTTGTAAAAATCTCTGTAAAATTATTTTTTGTACAAATTTTATAAAAGTGTTTGTAAAAATGTTTTGGTTGCAAAATGTTTGTAAATTATTTTGTACCGAATTATGTATACAATACAAAAACTTTCAAAAATATATGAAAATAAAATATTTTCCAAAATAGTTTGTAATTGTTTGTAAATATTTGTAAAAATAATTTGGGAAAACCTTTTTGAAAAATGCTTTAAAAAAGTTTGCAAAAGTTTTGAAAATTTTGTAAAAATGTGTTGTCACATGGGAAATAACTTATGGGGTATAAATAATTACATGTATATACATTACAAATCTACCCCTAACTCTTTGTATAGAAACATCTTCAATGAAGCTGGATTGAGATCTTGCAAATAAATCCTGTACTGAAATATTGTAACTTAAACCCTTGTAAAAATTGAATCCATTTGTAAAATACTCTCTTTTTTTTTTCAAAAACTATCTAAAAATTTGAAAATTCAAAATTTCCATAAAAATTTACATAGCCTGAAAAATTCCCACAAAACGAGTTTTTGTAAATATTTGCATGTGTGTTCTTCAAAATTATTGATGACATTTAAGCTAGTCTAGAATAAAATTGAAGAATGGAGCTTGGTTAAAACCTTAATCCACTTAACTTCAGACGAACCTTATAGGATTTGGGATTAAGACTTTTCAGGTCCATAGAGACTTAATTCTTTGAGTCCACTAGGCTATGTTAGCATGTCATCTTAATGAGCCTAAGTAGAACATTTAACAACGCACGTATGACTCTCACAAGCAATGGCTTTACTTTGACACGTACCTTACACGTATCTCAACACAGATGAGGTGGTGAGGAGGCAGAATACTTTGGCTTGGAGTAGGATACGGGTATAGTATAGCTAGCATGAACCACTCTCCTCGTCTAGGGAGGGATGTGCACCTCAACCTACTCTAGTAGCATTGAGGTCTAAAGATAGGAAGTTGTTGGTTGCAATAAAGCTTCAAAAGAGGGATAGTCTATTGGTTCAAGAAGAAAAACTCCTTGTGTACATGTCACACCTTGTGGATATATTGTATATATATCATAAAAATTGCAAAAAAAATCCAAAAAAGGGGACAGGCCTGATTGAAAATAAAATGCCTGTCGGAGTGTATATAGTTGAATAAGCAAATCTTATGTATTCCACCGTCTCATCTCATGGAAGCTTGTAGTTGGAGACTTAGATACATAGGTTAAGCTCCACGAGACATGTTGCTACACTAGTCATGGTCCATTCTCTTCTTTCCCCTCTTCTTGAGATGGTTCTAATTAAACTTAGAAGGGAATACCTTGCTCTTCAAGGAAAGAGGTTCTAGATTGGGGAATTGGAGTTACCTTATTGAGGGAGGTTGTTTCCTTGCCACTTTTGAGGTGGGGAGCAATATATCACTTACACAGTACAAGGAAATATTCAGAGTCATTAAAGTTTACATAAGTAGACTTGTTTTGAACTGACTGTTGAGAATTGTGGAGCTTGAAGGTTGTTGAGTCAAACCTATTTCCCAATAAGGTTCCACCAAATTAATAGTTTGAAGGTCTGACCGAGATCCATACTCCAATTTTATGAGGACAAGTTTAATAATAAACTTTGATTATTCCTTTTTCTTTTCTTTTCTTTTCTTTTTTTTTCACTTCTTTTTCAAGTGTTTGATAAGAGACTAACGATAGTAAAATATAGGGGGATAATGAATATATGATTCCCATTCTTTATTCTTTTATTTTAGTCAAATCTTTTAGCAAAAACATCTGTAAATATATGTAAATCCAATAATTTAGCATTCATTATGTATTTCTTAATATTGAATAATTAAACCTATTTTTCCAAAATAAAAGAATAAAGAATAAAAGAAAAGGAAATAAAAGAAGGATGTAATTATGCAATAAGTACAGACTGACCCATACTCTGAGAGAAGGTCAATCATTGACCTGGTCGATAAGGAATAAAGTAAGGGGACATATGGTCATGGTTAATCTTGTATATTCATCACTTCGTATTCCTTGTGCATATCATCCCCTTATTTTATTCATCAATAAAAAAACCTCAAAATAAATCATTACCTTAATAAACTTTATACATAAAAGACTTTCTAAATAATAGGAATAATTTCAAAACCAATTCAATTATATAGTACAAATAATATCACTCATAAAAAACCGCAAACAAAATATAAAAGATCAATTCTAGCTCCATATGAACTTAAATCCTTCCAAAATAACTTTTATTGGACTTTAATTAAATTAGTTTTAATTGAGGGTGGTTTCATAATTTAAGAGTCATTGTGAAAAGTTGGCTTTTTGGTTATATTGTATAGCCATACAATACCTATACATGTAAATATATATATTTATTTTATATTAAATTTGTATATATCGTATTTTTAAATATTTTTTTATACTTTTAATTATATTAAAAATCAAAATAAAATCACAAAATACAAAATAAATTAAAATGAAATCAAAACCTCAATGTACAAATAACCACATATATATAATGTACAAAATACATGTTTAGTTAACATTTATATTTAATTTGTAAAAATCAAATAAAAATTATTTTATATTCCTTTATTTACGTTATAAATAAATAAAATCTAAAATAAATTGGATTTTTTAAAAATAATAAAATAAAAATAAATGTATAAAATATATAGGTATACTAAACCTATACATAATACACTATATTATAAATATTGCATATATGAATTCATAAAAATAATTAAAATTCACTAAAAATAGCTTTAAAATAACAAACATTTTCATTTTATTTATTTTTATTTTAAATTCATTTACTATTTTTATTTTTATACACTTTCATTATTGAATGGAATTTTCTGATTGGCTAACCCGAGTCAACCCTTCCTCCCAGTCGAGTCATACCCGAATCCTCGTCGCTCGAGCCTTTTCTAAATATTTTCCATCCCAAATCCAACCATGGATCTCTTGGAAATTTGAACCCGAGATTCCTCGTAGATTCGCGATTCTCACAAATCCCTAGATTGGTCCAGATCTCCTTACAGTTTCGCTCATCCCTCTGATCTTTATGGAACCCTAGGGCATCCTATAAATACGCTCCTCCGCTCACCCAACTATTCAGCTTGTCCCTCAACCATAGCCCCTTAGACACCTTCAAGAGAGTGACATGACCTAGAGGACCCCTTCGGAGCTTGACTTGGTGACTGGTTGCTCGTAACTCACTTCGTGGTCGGAGCTCCACTGCGACACGTCTCCCAGGCTCTCCGCCACCTGGTTCAGGTCATAACCTTGCCTACATGTTCACCTGATGTTGTCGAGCATATCAGGAGCCTTAGGTATCACTTATACCTTAGCAATGTATGTTCCTTTCAACTCTTTATTCGTCACCGTCCTCCGCCTTCTTGTCTCTGACCACTACGTTAGAGCTCTGCTTCACGTACCTAGTCGCACAGATTGACCTACCATCTCGGCATCACCCTCTATACGCAATATGATCCCCATATATCTTTCTCACCGGAGCAGGACTAGGATAGGTCTCCTCCTCCACTTTTGCAGGAGACCCATTTTAGCACCCATTGTTGATTCTGTCTTTTCCAGTAGCAATAACCTCGAGCCAAAGCTTGGTATTAGAGCTACTATTCACCTTACAGGTTAAGGAGCATGAACAAGGCCAAAATAGACCCTTAGGGCTCAGGTGGAGCACCTCCAGGTGATGCACCTCTGTCCCGACCATCCGATCATTCACTACCCCATCCAAGACACCCAGTCAACGTGGAACAACTCCTGGAGTGTGCAGAACCAATAGCCTTCCGATCAGAGCAGTGGATCGTATGACATCCTTGATTGAAGTTTTCTCAACAGCCCACTCTTCCCAATTCATCAAGGGGGTCTCTTCTCCATCGGATCGAGAGACAACCTCCAGATCTAATTAGCATCATACGATCACGCCCCAAAAGTAGATCGTTGGAGCACAGCAGCGTCAGATCCTCAGTGCATGTCTCAAACATTCTCTAGGACATCATATCCTTTTCAGGCGCAGATCAGAACCGTACGCTGACGCCGAGCTCAGAACTGTTAGATCCAACCAGTGGTTCCTTCCGCCTACAAGGGTATATTTCCCTTGTACTCACGTCCTTAGTTTATTTACATTTCTGCCCAACAAGTGAAATAATCAGTTAAAAACATTTTGCAGTCAGGACCTTATGCTTTACTTATTTGCATTTTTGTCTTGTAGAGTCTGACTCACGTGTGTCCACACATGTTTTTGTGGGTTATTTGCATGTTTTATCCTTAACTACTATATTTTTAATGAATGAGTTGAAGTTTTTGATATTTGCATTTATACCCATGTGAGTAATAATCATGTGTAGCATGTGTTTTGCCTGGATATTCTTCATCGCACCCCTTAAACTTTAATTGCTTGTTATTCAGTAGGCCCCATGAGTTAAAATATTTTGAGAAAGGTCTTTATTGCACCGTTTTTAAATTGTTGTCTTTTATTAATCATAATAAATACAATTTTGGACTTAAAGTATCCTCAAAAAATAATTGTAGTTCCTGCTAAATTGATATTTACGTGGTATTTTTTGTGGGTCCATTTTTCTTCTATTTTCTATTTTTAAAAATTTGGATATAGTAGAAAAAGTGCTTGTTTCCTTAGAAAATCTAAAACAAATCGAAAAAAAAACAATTCTACAAAATTAGAGTAGTTGTCATTTGTCCTATTTTATGTACTATATAAATTTTGCATGAAAATATTTTATAAAACCAAAAATTTTGCAAAATTTTCTAAAACTTATAAAAATCATATAAAATTAACAAACATTTTAAGTTCCTATTTGTAGATATTTATTCTAGTATTTAATAAAAATCAATTCCAAGAGTTTTTAGCATTTATTATATTTAAAATAATAAGTATTCCTGGATGTGCACTGTTTACTTATTTTCTTGCTTTCTTTATTTTTAAAAATCACAAAAACATTTGGAAAACACCACAAAAATTTCCAAAAATACTATAAAATTTATAAAAACCAAAAAATATATATTTTCTGAGTATTTTTTACCTATTTAGAAAATCCAAAAAGAGTGCTTGTGTATATTTTTTCCCTTTATTCTCATTTTCCCTATTTTGAAAATTTAAAATTAAAAATTAAAAACCACTAAAAAGAAAATAAAAATCCTTTGAGTCACTTGATTTGGATACCTGGGATTAATTGTGCCCCTTGAGTTCTACCTTGGTGGTTATACAAGGTTAATAAAAGTAGCAACACCATGTGTGCTTGCTTTTCGTATCTTCGTAGTGGTTAAATAATTCTCATTGATCAAATACCTAATTTGGTCCACAAGGACATTTAATTAATCGAGTTATCCCTAATTGGATTTCGTGCTCATCAAGTATTCACATGTCCGTTCAGAATGTATGCTTTTAGACGGACACCCTTTGGATTATGTAATGCCCTGTATACATTCCAATGGTGTATGCTTTCCGTATTTTTGAACATGGTGGGTGAATTTTTAAAGGTTTTCATGGATGATTTTTCGGTCTATAGTGATGAGTTTGATGCTTGTCTTTCTTGCCTAGACCGAGTGCTTCGGTGGTGGATCAAGATCAACCTTATTTTATCTTGGAAGAAGAGTCATTTTATGATGATTCAAGAGACGATCATTGGTCATATCATCTCCATCTGAGGCATGGAGATTTATCCGAACAAGGTGGATATCATGAGGAAACTCAATCCTCCACCATATTAGAAGCAGTTGTAGTCTTTTTTAGGGCATGTCGGTTTCTACTAACGGTTCATTCAGGGCTTCAGTCGTATTGATTGATCGCTTACTGTTCTTCTCACAAAAGGCACTAAGTTCATTGTAGATGATAAATGTCTTTCTTCAATTAAGACTCTCAAGAATTTGGTTGTGTAAGCTCTTGTCCTTCAGCTACCCAATTGATTTCTCTTATTCAAGATCATGGTGGATGCTTTTGATTTTGTCGTAGGGATGTGCTTGGAAAGAGGAGGGATAGATTACCTTTTTCCATATACTACGCTAGCAGGACTTTGGATGCCACATAGCAGAATTATTCTATTACAGAGAAGGAGATGCTAGAGGTAGTCTTTGCTTTGGATAAGTTTCGATCGTATATTCCTATATCTAGAGTGACAATTTATACAGATCACACTGCCATCCGGTACTTAATTGCTAAGAAGGATGCCAAGGTACACTTCACTAGATGGATTCTTCTACTCCAGAAGTTTGACAACGAGATTAAGGAAACCTAGAATCAAGAATGTTGTGGCAGATCACCTCTTCCGATTAGAGCATCTTAAGGACTCTGAGACAACCACACTTAACACTGAGACATTCCCAGATGAGGTGATTCTTTCTATCACCTCTCTCCCATTGTATGTTGACATTGTGAACTATCTTGTTGCCAAGAAAATTCCACAAGGTTGGACTAGGCAGCAACTTGAGACTTTCCAAGCGAAGGCCAAGTCACACCATTGGGAGGATCCCACTCTTTACCATGAAGGGGGGATAGTGTTTGGCGTTGATGTATTCCTCAAGAGGAGCACCATAGCATCCTCACCGATTGCCATAAGCTTGAGGTAGGAAGACATCACTCTGGGTGATGGACAACACAAAAGGTACTTCAATCTGACCTTTGCTGGCCAACACTCTTCGAGGATTCAAATGAATTCGTGAAGCAGTGTACTGGCTGTCAGAGGATGGGCAGTTGTGGTCATAGAGACATGATGCAGATGCAATCCATTCATTTATGTGAGATGTTTGATGCATGGGGCATCGATTTTATGGGCCCATTCTCTACGAGTAAGGAATTTGGGTAAATTTTGTTGGTTGTGGATTATGTGAGTTGTTGGATTGAGGCCATCTTCACCCGAGCCACTGATGCGAGGACCGTTTGTAGATTCTTGAGGAGGAATATCATATCACAGATCATGGTTCCTGGAGTTTTGATTTCTAACGGGGGGACTCATTTTATTAATGACAAGATAAGGTCCCTTGCTAACGAGATAAACATAGACCATAGAGTTGCCACTCCATATATTCTGCAAACGAATGGTCTTGCTGAGGTTTCAAAAAGAGAGATCAAGACTATATTGCAGAAGGTTTCCCACCTAGACTGAAAGGATTGGTCACAGCTTTTGGACTCGATCTTGTGGACCTATAGGACATCCTTCAAGACATCTTTGGGTGCATCTCCTTTTCGACTTGTTTATGGCAATCCAAGCCACTTTCCTATTGAGATTAAGCACAAGTCACTTTGGGCAATTACTGAGATACTTTTGGATCCTGAGAGTATATGATATCAGAGGAGAGAAGAGTTGGCAGCCCTTGAGGAGTTTAGAGATACAACCTTCACAAGTAGAATACAGTATAAGTACTGAGTGAAGATATGGCATGACTCTTACATCAGCCATAAGCAGTTTGATCATGATCAGAAACTATTGTTATTTGATGCTAAACTGAGATTATTTCCAAGGAAATTACAAAGAAAATGGAAAGGTCCTTACTTGATCAGAAAGGTGCATGACAACGGTAGTACAGATATATCTGAAATGTCTTCTTAGTCTATCTTGTGAGTGGCTGAAGCCCTATCTTGATCATGACTCATTGACCGTTGATGTTTCCTCTATACACATTGTATTATATGTTTTCCTTGACTCTCATCTTATGCATCTCATACCTGAGTTAAATTTCTTTCTGCCTCTCTATATCTCCATATTGTTTGTATCATTCATTCATTCGTTTGTTTAATACTCCATGCCTTATCATATGATTTTTGTTATACATAGGATCCACTATATCCTAAGTATATGAGGTATTGAACTTGTGTTGTTCATACATTTGTTCGCTCTATTACCTCTATTTTGTTGCCTATACTCAGGGATATCCGACCCTAAGTATTGGGGAGGTAATATCTATTTTCCTTTATATGATTCTTCTCTCATCTGTTCCTCAACTATTGATATTCTTTTCTATACTTAAGGATATTTTACCCTAATTATAGGGGGGACAAGTCAAGTCGATGATTTCGTACATTCTATTCCTCAGTCTTCCCCTTTTGTACAGTCTTCTATACTTAGGATTACTTGATCCTAAGTATGGGAGGATCTCTGACTTTTATACATTTATTCTTTCCTTCTTTTAAGCCATTGTAGTATATGATTCTTTTCATTCTTCTATACTTAGCACGAGTTATGTCTTCCTTTGTCGCTCTCTGATCACCCTAAGGACATCGTTCGAGCTAAGCATAAGGGGGTGTTGTATATATTGTATATATACTTTAGCCATAACTCGTACTTTAGACGTAATAACATAGATATTAATTATAAAATTGGTATAAAGATGATTACAAAAATGTGCGTAAAAGTTTTTATAAAAGTTTTGCAAATTTTTTTGTAAAATTTTTGTAAAAACCTTTGTAAAATTATTTTTGTACAAATTTTAGCAAAATATTTTGTAAAAATAGTTTTTAAAATGTTTGTAAATTATTTTGTGTATCAAACTTATGTATATAGTATAAGTGTTCGTAAAATGTGTGAAAGCAAAATGTTTGCAAAACCTTTTACATAGTTGTTTGTAAATTTATTTGTAAAATAGTTTGTAAAACTAATTTTGAAAACATTTTCGAAAAATTTTGAAAAAATTTGTAAAATATTTTATCACATGGGTAATAAATTCTGGGTATACCAAGTATCTATATAAATGTGTAGCAAATTCTGTGTAAATAAAGCCTATATTTATTTGTAAACTTCATATATAACTCTTGTGTATAAAATTCCATTACAAAATTATTGTAGATAAAATTCACTTCTAAAACTTGTATGAAACTTGTAAATAAAACCCTTGTAAATATGTGCATATTCTTGTAAATATTTTTTGTAAAAACCTACTTTCTTTCTTATTAAAAATACCATAAAATTTGTAAAAGTTCTTTGAAAAAACTCTTCAAAAAGATTGATCTTATTTTTTCTTTTCAAATATTTGTAAATCCTTCTTGCATGTGCATATACATTTTCATAATAGTATTGACATTTAAAGTAATCTGGAATAAAATTGAACAATGGAGCTTGGTAAATACCTTAATCCACTTAATTTCAGAGGAACCTTCTAGGTACTGTGGTTAAGACTTTTCATGTCCATAGTGACTTAATTCTTTGAGTCCACAAGACTATGTTCACTTGTCATCTTGATTGGTCTAAGTAGAACACTTAAGAATGCATGCATGATTATTCTAGACAGTGACATTAACTTGGACAGGCACTCCATGTAGCTCTTCATGGATGAAGTGGTGAGGGGATTGAATCCTTTGGCTTGGGGTAGCACACAAGTAAGTCATCTATCTTCTTCTAGGAAGGGAAGTGCATCTCAACCTGGTCTAGTATCATTGAGGTCTAACGACAGGATGTTGTGGGCTTACGATAATGCTTCAAAAGAGGGATGGTCTACTAGCTCAAGAAGAAAACTCCTTATATACGTGCTACACCTATTAGATATGTTGTGTATATATGTCATAAAAAATGCAAAAACTCCAAAAAATGGGACATTGATTGAAAATAAAATGCCTGCCAGAGTATATATAGTTGAATACGCAAAGCTTATGTGATACATTGTGTCATCTCAGGGAATCTTGGAGCATGAGACTTGGCTACACTAGTCAAGCTCCAACGGATACGTGGCTACACTGACCATGGTCCATTCTCTTCTTTACCCTCTTCTTGAGACGTTTGCACTTTAACTTAGAAGAGAATACCCCACTGCTCGAGAAAAGAGTTGCTAGGTAGGAGTACTAGAATTACTTTGTTGAGGGAGGTTGTTTCTTTATCATTTTTGAGGTGGAGAGTTGTCTATCACTTACACAGTACAATTAAAGATTCATAGTCATAACAGTTTGCGTATGTATACTTGTTATGACCTAAATATCGAGGAAAGAGTCTTGTGAAACTTAGAGTATGTTAGGTTTTAAGTCCATTTCCCAATAAAGTTCCACCAAACTAATAATACAAAGGTCTGAACGAGCTCCATACTCCTATTTTATGGATATGGTTTAATAATCAATATAGTTCTAAATTTCTTGCTTTTTCTTTTCTTTATTTCTTTTTCAATTCTTTTTCAAATAAGTGTTTGCTAGAGGACTAGCAAAGGTAAAGTATAGGGGAATGATGAATACATGATTCACATACTTTATTCTTTTATTTTAGCAAAATTTCCTATACAAAATATCTATAAATATGCATCAAATACAATAAATTAACATCATGCTTTTGTTAATATTATGTAATTAACATTCTTTTTAACCAAAATAAAAGAATAAAGGAGAAAAGAAAAGGAATAAAATAAGGATGTATTTATACAATAAATGCAGATTGAATCGAACCCTGAGAGAAGGTCAATTATTGACATGATCAATAAGGAATAAAGTAGGGGGAGATAGGGTCCTTATTTATTCATCACTATTTATTCCATATACATATCATTCTCTTATTTTATTAACAAAAAATAGATCTCAAAATAAATTATTTAATTAATTAAACTTGTAAATAAAAATGTTTTATAAATAGTAAAGATAATTGTAAAATCAATTGGTGTATATAACTACAATAATACCACTCATAAGAAGCTATAAAGAAGAAATTCAAATATCAATTCCAGCTCCTTATAAACTCAAATTCTTCCAAAATAACCTTTATTGGACTATAAGTTAAATTATCTTTAAAATGAGGGTGGTTTCATTATTTTTAGAGTTAAGGTCTAAAATTGGCTTTTTGAGTGTGTTGTATAGTTATATAGTACATATATATGTACGTATTTATTTATTTATTTTGCACATGATTTGTATATATTGTATTTTTAAATACATGTACATATTCCCAATAAATTTACAAAATTAAAATATAACTCATAAAAGAAAAAATAAATTCAAAATAAAGTCTAATTCTCATTGTAAAAGTATCATTATTGTATAAATTGTACATAACAACTATTTCTTTAACACCTATATTTAATTTGTAAAAATCAAATAAAAATACTTTCATATTCTTAAAGTATTTTGTTAATAAATAAAATATAAAATAACATGTATTTTTGTCAAAATAATTCAATATAAATATATGTATATAATATCTAGGTATATTATACCTGTATATAATACAATATACGGTATATACCATATTATATTTATTATTAAAAATAATTAAAATCATAAAAAAAATTGAAAAATAATTTAAAAAATTCTTTTATTCATTTTTTATTTTAAAATCATTTACTATTTTTATTCTAATTTTATTTATTTATTTCCCTATTTTGTCACATAGCCTAATTTGTCCTCACTCTACGTCGCTCCTAATTCGTCCACCTGGGAATGTTGACCAAGGTCTACAGGTCTCCCTAGACTTTCTCTGACATTCTTATTCTCACTCTACGTCGCTCCTAATTTTTACTCTGACTTTCTTATTTCATAAGATAAAGTCTGATAATTGTATCCCAATCTTCTAATGACATTTGCAATTGGTTGCATATATATATATTAGAAGATTAGAAATTTGATCTTAAAGTTTAGTAGTCATCTACATAGATATTGTTGTAATTGTTGCAGCAATATCTGTTGGATAAATAGACTTCATATTCTCAGTGGGAGAGCCCTTAGTCTTGGAGAATGTCTCTATGACCTAGATTACACTCATTGTTTGTTTCTAAATGTTGGAAATAAACATGAATTCTGAGATAGAACTATCATAAAGAGTTATGATGGGAATATTTCAGATAGTAATCTAACATATAGTGGACTCCACAAAATTAGAAAACTAATGAATGGTTCATTAAGATTTTTAATACTAAAAATTAAACCTTGATAGATCAATAGGAGGATGAAGATCATTTGACAATGATCTGGCATCAAGTTTTGGACATGTGTCTGCTGATGAGATCAATAGACTAGTAAGATATGAAATTTTAGGAATGTCTAAAAAATTCAAATCTTACATACTTGTGAATATTGTATTCAAAGTAAAATGTACAATACACCCTTCTCTGGGAATGGTGTTAGATGTCGAGGTATTCAAGATCTCATACATAATGATGTATGTAGATCATCTATATCATAGTAAACATTATGGATATGTGATATCTATTGATGATTACATATGATGTGAGATTTCTTCTCTTCACCTGAGGAACCTTTGAAATGTTCAAAGATTTCACAATTTTGGATTAGAACCAAAGTTTGAAAGAAGATTAAATGAATTTGATCTAACTAAGGTAGCAAGTACCTATTAGATAAAATTCAAGGAATACCTTATGGAGATATGAATATCATTTCTATCTCAATCCTCCTAATACACCTAAACTCAATGGAGTTGTAGGGCGATACAATTGGATCATGTGTGACATGATTTGATCAATGATGAATTTTAGCATAATTATCCCTTAGTTTCCATGTATATATGTGTAGTAGAGACTACACTCTATATCCTTAATAAGATTCCATGCAAGTAAGATGGAATTAAGCACTAGAGGGTGCTACTTCATTAGTAAAATAAAGGATGGTATTGGATACCTACTTTATGACCTTGAGATTCTTAAAATATCTCATCTCTGAGAATGTGATTCTTGGAGGATTGAGACTCTTGAGAATCAAGATGAAAATGAAGTGAAGGAACTCATTAAATCTTGAGAAGATAATGAGGCTCCTGAAATTGGAAACTAAAAGGACAATTAAAGATGAAGCACTAATACCTCTTCAAATGAGTTTGAGGATGTATTCCATGTGTCAGTCAAGTTTGACAATGATCGGACTTCATGTGATGAAGCTCCTAAGGATCATGACATGGAAAGATGGATATTAGCAATAAAGTCTAAAGTAGACTTCATATACAAGTGTTGTATATGGACCCTCGAGGATCCACCTATATGAGTCAGGCCCATAAAGGTGTAAATGGATCTTCAAAAGAAGAGGGAACCTGATGAGAAGGTAGAGACCTTCAAAGCACGATTCGTAACCATTGGGTACACACCGGAAGAAAAGACATTTCTTGCAATGAGACTTGCTCTTCGGTAACCATGCTTAAAATCATCAGAATATTGCTAATTATAGCTACACAATTTGACTTTGACATCTTCTAGATGCAAGTCAAGATTACATTCCTCTAAAGAATACCTCTCTGAGGATATTCACATGAAGTAGCCCCAGGGCTTCATGTTTGGGGAAAGTAAGGTGTGAAAGCTAAAGAAATCCATCTGTAGACTCAAATAAGCTTCTTGTTGTTGGAACATAAGATTTGATGAAATTATAAATGTTATGATTTCAAATAGAATCTTGATGAACCATGTGAAGCTTAGTGGGAGTGCCATTGTGTTCATCATGCTAAATGTAGATAATATCCTAATCATTTGAAATGATATAAGGATGGTAATAAGTGTTTTAAATTCTGGTTATTCCACACCTTGAGATATGATCTCAAGAATACCTCTTAGATCTTAATTCTGAAGTTGTTCAGAAGCAAAGAAAAGAGGATATTGGGACTGTCACATTTGTAGTACACCTTGGACATATTCCATTCTTGGAAATTCCAAGAAAGGCTTCCTTCCCTTGAGATTTGGTACTGACCTATCTAAAGGGATAACACCTCAAATAGTTGAGGAAGTGAATGCTAGAACTACTTGCACCTGTGCATCAGTTACGAGAAGCTAAATGTATGCTAAATGTGTACAAAAGCCAGATATCTGCCATGTAATGGGAGTAGTAAAGTGTTGCTAATCCTACTATGGAGAGAGAAAACACTTGGTTGCAGTAATAAAAATATCTTCAAAGATGACAAGGCTTTAGAGATGGTGATCTCTAAGTCTTATCTTCAAGAGCTTAAGACTTTATAGATAGAGATCTAAAAGGTCTTAACTGTGGATACCTTGAGAGATAGTGATCTCCTGGAATAAGGGTATTCTAATAAGGATTATGGAAATACTGGTTATAATAATTATTAAGCAATAGTGTCAAGGACACTATAATTGCTTTGTCAAGATTGAGTATTGGTTGTATTAGATGCAACATTCGCATTGAATGCGAGCACTGTTACCTAGGGATATGCAAGTGTCGTAAAAGGACTTGACATAGTCTTTTGGGAACAGAGTGACTGATCAGCTTACCTAGCTATTTTCTAAAATAGCCTATGATTATCACATGAGTACGGGTTTAAATGATTAGCCCATTTATAGCTCTTTGGGCTAGTGGGAGATTGTTGGACATGTGAGCCCACGGCGAGCCATTATGCAATAAATGTTATTGCGAATATCATTCCCTGATCTGAAATGAAGAATAAATAATTTGCATAATAGGTCCCTCTGTACAATTAGGGTTATGTACCATGGCTATCTTAATGATCATACAGCTGTTGATTCAATTAATTGAATCATAGAGGCTAGTGCTTGGATGAATATCTAAAGGGTTAGATTGAGGACTCATCAAGCACCGTCAAATGATTGTTAAGATGTGATCTCCAGCCTGAGTAGGAGATGGCAATCCTTTCTCACATAGGCTGATATCTGACCGACCTCTTGACGCAGGTCCTCTGCATAGGAATAGAGATTCGGAGGTGTCATATTAGTTAGGTCAAAGATTTGACTTAACGAGATTGAGATAACCAAAGTCCTATGTTGAATGCTGTCACAGCATAGGCACGCATCCTCTGACCAGAGACAGATGTATTGTTATATGTCTGAGTATGTACATTTGGCAGACCGATTGGTTGATAGCCTAACCAAGGTCTATATACCGATGCGCTGGTGTGCATATAAGGGCATATGAGTAATACGATCTCTCAAAGGGATCATACAGGTTCACTATTGAACCGGAAGACATGAGCTCACTCATGAGATATTGGGAAGAATCAAATTCCGTGCACGGTCGTCTCGCTTTGGAATCTTGACTGAATTTGTAGGTTTGATATATACTTTTGGAAAGTATATGATCAAGACCTAGGTATGATATATGCTTTTGGAAAGTATATGATCGATACCAAATCCCAATGATCAAATGAGAAACTTACTAATCAAACCCTGAAGAAGACAGTGTAAAATAGATCTTGATCTTCGGGTTCACCATGGGTCTTCCAGTATGCAGGATGTACAGGTATTGGGAATACCTGAGGGTGATGTGATCATAAACGATTGTATATCCATGACGCTGCTATTCCGATGGAGTGATGAAACAGTTCTAGATTTTAGTGACTCCTTCCAGTAGAGAAGCAATCTGATCTTAGTCCAAGTGTTGGATATTGGTCTGACTGAGATTCAGATTCAATGAGAAGATTAGATTTGCGGTCTTGATTTAATCAAGCATCTGTGGGAGGTCCGTAAGATCTGGATTTGAGATGAGATCTCAACATTCAAGTCACTATACATGGAATAATACAATCGCCCTGTCCTTATCTCCAAGTATCTGTGGAGAAAGCACATTATTCTTGAAAGGGTTCGAGAATAATTCATTTGATGAAATTCATATCCAAGCAAGAAGAACTTGATGATTAAATGAGATTTAATTATCAAGCATAATATGAATGTGATTCATATTGTGAGAATTATTATCCAAAATAATTAAATGGGATTTAATTATCAAGGATTAGAGATTGTGGATATTATTATCCATAATATTTGTGTATTGTAAATATGATTTATAATATACACATATTCAAGAGAGAGAAATTTAGTAAATAACATTTGTTAATTATTAAATGTGGATCGGATTCACATTTGTTAATTAACTGGAAATGTCATTTACAAATTAGTTTCGGTTGTGAATTTGATTCACATATTTTTCAATGGCATGATTGAAAATATTCACAAATTAATTTGGAATTAATTTTGTGGATAATTATGTGATAATAATTATCACAAATTATTAAGAGATAATATGATATAATAAAAGGAGATAATAAGCCCCATTTTTAGGAGGCTACATTATCTCCATTTTATTATCTTGATTAATCTCTTAACTAATTTATTTATATTAAATTAAAAATGTGTTGATAATGTTGCAACATATATTTAATTTAATTATAAATAAATGTTGTTGGTTTTAACCAACAACAATTATAGCCATTGATTTTACATGGACCAAGCCTGGCCGTTGGATCCATGTGTCCCATGGATTAAGATCCATTGGATCCTAAATTAATATAAAAGGAGGGCTAGGGTAGCCTTCCAAGGTACATGATTAAGAGTTGTACAAGGTTACAACTCTCTCTCTCTCTCTCTCTCTCATATTCTCGCCCTCTCTCTTTCTCTCCTCCATAAGATGGACGTTCATCTTGTGTTGAGAAAGGAGAGACTCTCGGCTTCTTCTTCGACGACTCGAGGATCTCCTTCTTCTTTGGAGTTTCTTACTCTAAAGGAAGACGATGGATTTCGTTTGACGAAATCAGGGGATCCATTGCTTGGATCTTCATCGAGGATTGCGGGACGGACGGGACTCATCATCGTGCCCGCGAGTGCGTTCTTCGTGGATCGGACTTGAGACAGGAGGATCTCTACTTTGGGATCTCGCGATCACAACCACGCTCCAAGAGGTATTCCTTATACTTTGTGGTTTGATGAAACGATCCGAGAAGTGTTCTCGTGATCATGTGGTTTCATCTTCAGATTTAAAAATTTTAATTTCCGCTGCACCTAGCATCTAGTGCGACTAGTTGCTCCGATTGCATACGATACGATCGGCACACTTCCGTGATGCGCTTAAGGATTCTCCATATCCTTCAATCTTTGGTTGCTCCACCACCTATGTTACGCTGAGCATCTTTCCCAGAGTGACAACCATGAGAGAGGGAGAGTAGGGAGGGCTTGTATGTGAGCTCGCCCTAAGTCCAGCGACAACTACACCATGCTCCACCGCAAGGAGCGTAACCTCTAGCTTCGCCAACTCATTGAGGTTCTGACCCCCGAAGAATCTTTGTTTACAATCTAGGAGACTGCATTCACCCTCAAGTATGTTCCATTGATCGAAGAACCTCATTTTGGCTTGATTGATACATCATGTGCCGCGCATCTACCCATAGCTCTTAATCCTGATCAAAAACCCATCTCATCTCAACAAATTCCTCATTCAAACCATCGCTTTGCTTCTCCATCTCGCTCCACTATCATCTCATTGACTGAATCATAGGATTGGGTATAATCTCATGTACATTCCTTCACGTTACAGAGGACCTAACCCATACATGTTCCCCTGATCATTTTGTTCCTTTGACACTTCTTCAAAGTGTTATCTCTGAGTGAGAGCTTCTATGCAGGACCAGGACCGAAGAAGACCTCGTTTGGAGGATGATTTGAGGACGCACAGTAGCCAAGGAAGCCTCCAGGTTCCCATGCATCTCTAGGACTTGTTTCGAGGTCTTAGACCCTTTTGAGAGCTTCTATAGCTACGTAAAGTCATCAGCAACTTTTCCCCCATCAGAGCAGCACCGGAAGAGCACACATTCATCATCTAAAACTCGTTGGAGGCGAGTTCGTTGCCTAATCATCCTGATGTTTCCGCAGTCAGATCAAGGAGCCTTCCAGTTCTAATCTTGTACACCCGTTTTGGAGGTGCACGGGTCGTCTGATCATCTAAGGATCATTCCTCAGCCACCCATCGTCGAAGGGTTACCATCTGATCTAAACCATCCATCATAAGTGGATCACCCTCGACCGTTCGTTAGCGCCAGCCTATAGAACCGTCAGATCCATATATGTGGTGCATCAAAGCTGTCTGTGCCCGCTTCCACGAGCGTACTCCGCATTCCTGTTAAGGGGTAATTTACGTCTTTAACCCCTACTATTTTGTTTTACTTTTCATTCTTGTAAATATATGTCATAGTGTAATTTGTTTTAGATAACTTGCAGTAAGGACCTCATATTTGTTTTATTTGCATTTTAGTCCAACTAAGTCATGGTCATCCACGTGTACGTCTTTTGTGGGATATTTGCAACTTTTACCCTGAACTTTAATTGGTTAATAAAATAGAGAAAGTTTTTAGTAATTGCAATACAACACCTATGAGTGACCGTCACATGTTGGGCGCATTTTTGTGGACTAATTGCACATTTGGCCTACTATTTTCAAAACTTGTTAATATTTTGGCCCCAAGACTTAAAATCATTACAACTAGGCCCATGTTGCAATGTTTCATTTTTATGCTTTTTAAATAATTGCAACAAATAGTGATATTCACCCAAAAATTCCTCAAAAATCAATATTAGCTCCTGCTAGTGTCTACTTTCGGTTGTAATTTTTATATGTTGAATTACTTTTATTTTTTGTTATTAAAAATTCCAAAACAAACTAAAACGTCCTTATTTGCCTTAGAAAATATAAAGAATAAAAAAATATTTAAAAATTCCAAAAGAAGTTATTGCAGACATATTTTATCTTATTCTATCCATTATATAAATTTGATCTTATTTGACTCTATAAAAATCTAAAATTTTTTAAAATATCAAAAAACTTCTTCATATAAAATTAACCAGAAATCCAAAAACATCTTAAGTTCCTGATTGTAGGTATTTCCTTATAGTTATAAAATTAGTGCCCAAGAGTTTTGAGCAATTGTGGTATTTTTAATTTACAACATCCTCCTAAACGTGCATTGTTTGTATATTTTCCTAGTTCTGATTTTAGAAAATTCAAAAAATATTTGAAAATTCTCCAAAAATCTATATAAACAGTATAAAACCTATAAAACCCAAAAATATTTTTACTTGAATTTTCTATGCATTTTTATCGTATTTAAAAAATCAAAAAAGAAGTGTTGGTTTGCTTTTTTCCTTTATTCTTAATTGCCTTATTTTGAAAATTAAAATTTTATAAAAAATAAAAACCATTAAAAATGGAATAAAAATCCTTTGACTCCTTGAGTCGACTATTTATTTTATTATAGTGCTCCTTGTGTTCAACACTAATCGCTATACCATGCTAATAAAATAGTTATACCACGTGCTTGATCTATTTAGTTCTTAAATAATTTTCTCGATATCTGATCTGGTTGATGTGGGTGACAATTACATTGTTATTATTCAACTTAACCCTAGTTAGTCGAGCATTTCATCATAGTCGAATCTCAATTCCCAAAGCATATTTCCATTTCTATTGCATAACTAATGAGCACATGACCCATTGGATAATATCCTTATATATATATATATATATATATATATATATATATATCATTTGTGTCCCTCTAAGATATTGCAATGATAGTTATGCCCCTCCCTTTTTTGCAATATCAATTGTGCACTCGACTCCTTGATGTTCTATCACGTGTGTCCCTCCATTACTTTAGCCATCAATGAGTTGAACTTAACCATGATTTTTTCAAACCATCGGAAGATTAAGATGGGCATTATTGTCCAAAAACTCTTCTCACCCATCCTCCTCCTCCGAGGAGTAGAGGAGCTTTCAACCACCATCCAAAGACAGAAGGACCCCTTCTTGCATACGGTGATGATACAAAAAAATTGAAGATCCCTTTTGTTCCCAATCGGTGTTTATCCTGGAATAGGGCACGATGTGCAAAAGCCCATAGTGATTTGATGTGAGAGCAACGTCCTAGCATGTTCTTCATAGTGGAAGTATTAGATGAGGAGGATGTGGGGGCGTTGTTGCATCCTTGGGGGGGAGATGACGAACTTCTCAATAAGGGGGAGGATTTCCTTGGAGGAGATGTCGAATGTCGAGGGAGGAGTTGCATTGGGGCACCAGGAGGGAGTGGAGATAAGGTCACATGGCATGAGGGGTGGATGAGTAGAGCATGATGGAGTTTGATGGCAGGTAGCAAAGGGGGAGGGGAAGTCGACAAGAAAGGGATGGGGCTGGAGGGGGCTGTGAAGGAGCAGGGAGCAGAGGAGGAGGAGGAGGGTAGGGTAGGGACTGGCAATGAAGTAAGGGGTAGGGGAGGACGGGTGGCACTAGAGGAGGAGGAAGGGGTGTTGGAGGAGGGTACGGTGGAGGAGGAGTGTGGGGAGGGGGAGGCGGGAGTGGTGGGGACAGAGTAGGATGAGAGAGGGTTGGGGTGCAGAGTAGGAGCATGGGGTGGTGGATGAGTAAGGGGCGAAGGAGGAGGGGTGACAGTGGAGGAGCAAAGGGGTAGAGGAGGAAGAGGAGCCGCAAGAGGAGGAGGGGGTGTTGGATGAGAGTGGCTGAGGAGTGGGAGTAGTGGAGGAGCGGGGAGGGGGTTGGTATGGACCTTTCAGCCATTGTTAAAAATTTAATTTCCCTTATCTCCCCAAAGTTAACGCCCGCTTGCGTTCAAGATGGATGCTAACTAACCCGAGGGGTACAAGTGATCATTGTGGAAGAAGTCAGGGGCATAACTGACAATCCAAAAAAGTGAGGGCATAACTAATATTGCAATATCTCAGAGGGGCAAAATTGATAAAAATCATATATATATATATATATATATACACGGATTTAATGGGGCTGCCCCTTGGGGGCAGCCAACATGGCTGCCCCGTCCCCTTATTTCGGCGTTTTTTTTTATTTTTTTGAAAAAATATCACCATGTATATTCATCCTTATATCACCTCCTATATGCCATTCAAATTTCGTCAGAAACAGAGACTCATATGGCCTCCATTGAGGTGGTATCGATTTAAAAAATCATGTTAACGTTAAAAAATGACTGTCTGGATGAAGGTCATAGGAGTCTCTGTTTCTGACGAAATTCGAATGATATATAGGAAGGATATAGGGATGAAATACATGACGATATTTTTTTAAAAAAATAAAGAAACGCTGAAAATGGCGTGGGGGCAGCCCCATTAATCTCTCTCTTTATCTCTCTCTCTCTCTCTATATATATATATATATATATATAGAGAGAGAGAGAGAGAGAGAAAAGGGAAGTTGTTCTGTGTAACAGCCAACTTGGTTGTTACACAGAGCAGCTTCCCCCACTTTTTTATTTTTTTTTCAAATTTTTTTTCATGTATATTCATCTATATATCCCTCCTACATGTCATTCAAATTTCGTGAGAAACAAAGACTCCTAAGCCCTCCATCTAGACCGGGTAATTTTCGACGGTCTGAAATTTGTTGCAATCTACCCCTTCTAGATGAAGGGCTTAGGAGTCTTTGTTTCTCATGAAATTTGAATGACATGTAGGAGGGATATATAGATGAATATATATGAAAAAAAGTTTTGAAAAAAAAATAAAAAAGGAGGGGAAACTGCCTTGTGTAACAGCCATGTTGGCTGTTACTCAAAACAGCCTCCCCGGCCTCATATATATGTGTGTGTGTGCGTGTGTGTGCGTGTGTGTGTGCGCGCACGCGTGTGCGTGTACGTGTGTGTGTGTTTGTGCATGTGTGTGCGTGTATTCATCCCTATATCCCTAATATATCGCCATGTATATTCATCCCTATATCCCTTATATCGTCATGTATATTCATCCATATATCCCTCATATATGTCATTCGAATTTCGTTAGAAACATAAACTCCTATGCCCTCCATCTAGAACAGGCAGTTTTAACGGTCATAGAACTGCCGTAATCGTACATGTTCTAGATAGAGGGCATGGGAGTATCTGTTTCTGATGAATTTCGAATGACATGTAGGAAGGATATATGGATGAATATACATGTGATATTTTTCAAAAAAAATAAAAAAATGCAGAAAATAAAGGACGGGTTAGCCACGCTAGACAAACCCCATTAATCTCTCTCTCTCTCTCTATCTCTATCTATCTATATATATATGGGAAAAGGGAAGATACACCGGGTGGTGCAGCTAACTAGCTACACCCGGGCATTTTTCTTATTGTTTTTTTATTTTTTTTGAAGGAAACTTATGGCAATTTACTTAATTTATTGAGTGGAATATGTGTTTCAAACTTCATGCAAAACAAACATTCCTAACATGCCCATCTAGATATGGTCAATTTCAATAATTATGAGACCGTTAAAAATGTGTCAATCTTGATGGAGATGATAAAAGTGTCAAATTTAGTTGAAATTGGCATGATATCATGGTTATATATGGTGATTTAAATCCCCATAGGTTTCATTTCAAAAACACAAAAAAACAATGAAAAAATGGCCGGGTGCAGGCAGTTAGCTCCACCCCCGGGTGCAGCATCCCCAGTCCCCCCCCCCCTATATATATATATATAAGGAAAAAATGGGGCTGCCCCCTGGGGGCAAAATTTCGTACATCACTCGATTTATTCCTAAATATAGAATGATTAATGACGTGTATTTTACTAATTTAATCCACCCACATATTAGGAATGTTAGTTAGCATGAAGACCACCTAGTGGTTTCAATCTCGCATGTACATCCATCATCCAACGGCCTAAGATGACACCTTTCCATGATCAAGGAAAGGTGCCACCTCAATTTATATATATATATATATATATATATGGGGTTAAATGGGGCTGCCCCTGGGAGTAGCCAACTTGGCTACTCTCACCCTTATTTTTCCCTCATTTTTTTATTTCTTTGGAAAATAAAATTTTGTAAATTCATCATTATATCCCTCTAACATTCTATTAAAATTTCGTGAGAAACAGAGACTCCTGCGACCTCCATCCAAACAGGGTCGATTTAAAAAATCCTACGACCGTTAAAAAAATGACGTCTGGATGGAGGGCATAGGAGTCTCTGTTTCTGACAAAATTTTAATAGAATGTTAGAGGGATATAGTGATGAATATACAAATTTTTATTTTCCAAAGAAATAAAAAAATGAGGGAAAAATAGGGGTGGGAGTAGTCAAATTGGCTACCCCTAGGGGGCAGCCCCGTTTTACCCATATATATATATATATATATAGGAAAAAATGGGGCTGCCCCCTGGGGGCAGCCAACATGGCTGCCCCCGCCCCATTTTTCCGCGTTTTTTTTATTTTTTTTGAAAAATAAAATCATGTATATTCACCCCTATATCCCTCCTATATGCCATTCGAATTTCGTCAGAAACAGAGACTCCTACGGCCTCCATCTCGATGGTATCGATTTAAAAAAATCCTGTTACCGTTAAAAAATTACTGTCCGGATGGAGGTCGTAGGAGTCTCTGTTTCTGACGAAATTCGAATGGTATATAGGAGGGATATAGGGATGAATGTAAATGGTGTTATTTTTCAAAAAAAATAAAAAATTTTGCCCAAATAAGGCGGGGGCAGCCATGTTGGCTGCCCCTAGGGGGCAGCCACATATGACCTATATATATATATATATATATATATATATATATATATATATATATGGGACCTTTCAAATAAGGTGGGGGCTTTTCTGAAATTGTAATGGCCACTGTGAATTTAATAAAAACTATGTTATAGTTTAGTAAAAGTATAAATTGTACATTGTAAAAAAATAAATTTTGTAAAATATAGCATCCAAATTTAAATTAATATTTCTATATAATATAATAATATTTTCATAATTTTATTTCACTATACATGTTGTGTTAATATTATTGTTATATATATGAAACAAGAAATTGTAAAATATACTGGAAAGATGCCTAAATTAAGGGTGGCTCATTTGTATGGTGAGACCCAGTCGCATTTGAAGTTTCTCTTACATATATTTATATATATATATAGGGTAAAATAGGGCTGCCCCCTGGGAGTAGCCAACTTGGCTACTCCCACCCCTATTTTTCCCTTATTTTTTTATTTCTTTGAAAAATAAAAATGTGTATATTCATCATTATATCCTTCTAACATTCTATTAAAATTTCGTCAGAAACAGAGACTCCTAGGCCCTCCATCCATACATCATTTTTTTAACGATCACAGGATTTTTTAGATCGATCATGTTTGGATGGAGGCCGTAGGAGTCTCTGTTTCTGACAAAATTTTAATACAATGTTAGAGGGATATAATGATGAATTTATAAATTTTTATTTTCCAAAAAAATAAAAAAATGATAGAAAAATAGGGGTGGGAGTAGCCAAGTAGCCAAGTTGGCTACTCCAAGGGGGCAGCCCCATTTAACCCATATGTGTGTGTGTGTGACCGTAGAAATCTCTATTTCGCACGAGATAAAATAGATAAAATGGTGCGAGAGGAGCTAACTTGGCTCCCTCGCCCCATTTAGACCATTTTTTTATTTTTTTTAAAGTTCTTCATGGAATTTCATAATTATATCCCTATATTATGTCATTAAAATTTCGTACGAAACATGGACTCCTATGATCTCCATCCAGACAGTCATTTTTTAACGGTAACAGAATTGCTAAAAATGACCCCGTCTGGATGGAGGTCGTAGGAATCTTTGTTTCATGCGAAATTCAAATGACATAATATAGGGATATGTTGATGAAAATCCACCGAAGAAATTTTCAAAAAAAAAAGTAATAAAAAAGGGTAAAATGGGGTGAGGGAAGCCAAGTTAGCTCCCCCTAGGGGGCATCCCATATTTTACCCATGTATGTGTGTGTAATTGTACATGTTCTAGATGGAGGGAATAGGAGTCTTTGTTTCTGATGAAATTTGAGTGACATATAGGAGGGATACATGGATGAATATACATGGTGATATTTTTCAAGAAAAAAACGTTGGAAATAGGGGCGGGGCAGCCATGTTGGCTGCCCAAGGGGACAAGCCCATTAAATCCCTATGTGTGTGTGTTAGATACATGTCAGTCCCCTACTCCCCTCCACAGTACCTTTTTCCCGGTATAATGGGGGGTTTGAGGGATTGGAATCTTGGTCCTTAGTGTGGGGGAGCCACTGCTTAACCACCAGACTAATGTGTGTATGTGTGTGTGTGTATGTATGTATGTATGTATGTATGTATGTATGTATGTATGTATGTATGTATGTATGTATGTATGTATGTATGTATGTATGTATGTATGTATGTATGGGTTAAAGAGAGCTACAGCCTGGGTGTAGCCAATTGACTACTACCACCCTCATTTTTCCCTATTTTTTTGGAAAATGAAAATATGTATATTCGTCATTGTATCTCTCTAACACGTCATTCAAATTTCATTAGAAACAGAGACTCCTATGAACTCCATCTAAAGGAGGTCAATTTCACCGATTCTGATACCGTTCAGATTTGACAGTCTTGATGGAGCAGATAGAAGTCTCGAATCAAGTCGAATTTTTAATGATATCTTGGTGACATATTGTGATCTAAATTCTAATAGGTTTCATTTCTAAAACCATAAAAATATGGGGGAAAAGGGTGGGCACATGTAAGTTAGCTACACCGAGGGAGCATACTCCCTTTTCCCTATATATATATATATATATATATATATATATATATGAGAATAGGGAGATTGTTTTGTGTATTGGCTGATACATGGAGCAATTTCGCATATTTTTTAAATTATTTTTAAATTCCACAATGTATATTCATTTATATATCCCTCCTACATGTCATTCGAATTTCGTGAGAAACAAAGACTCATGTGCCCTCCATCTAGAACATGTAATTTTAACGGTATGAAATTTGTTGTAATCGAGATGTTCTAGATGGAGGACATAGGAGTTTCTGTTACTGATGAAATTCGAATGACATGTAGGAGGGATATATAGATGAATATATATGGTGGAATTTTTGAAAAAAAGGTGAAACTGCTCCATGTAATAGTCAACTTGGATGTTACATAGAACAACCTCACCGGCCTCTCTCTCTCTAGAGTAAAATGGGGTTGCTCCCTGGGAGGAGCCAACAGAGTGCTCCCACCTCAATTTTCTCCTCATTTTTTTATTTTTTTGGAAAACAAAAATATGTATATTCATCACTACATCCCTCTAACATTCCATTAAAATTTCATCAGAAACAGAGACTCCTATACCCTTCATCCAGAACAGATAATTTTAACGGTCCTAATTGTTGTAATCGACCTGTTTTGAATGGAGGGCATAGGAGTCTTTGTCTCTGACAAAGATTTAAAAGAATATTAGAGGAATATATTGATGAATATACATAATTTTATTTTCTAAATAAAATAAAAAATGAGGGAAAATGGGAGTAGGAGCAGTCTGTTGGCTCCTCCCATGGAGCAGGCCCATTTTACTCATATATATAGAGAAAAGGGAGCATACACCCATGTGTAGGTAACTTTCCTACATTCACACTTTTTCCCTCTACTTTTTTTAATTGAATAGTTGGGGGGATCTACATCAGAATATATCACCATAGTGTCATTCTAATTTCAACTTATTTCGAGCTTTCTAACTTATCCATCGAGATAGCCAAATTTTAACGGTCTTAGTTTTGATCAAATCAACCTCAACCGATAGACATGTTAGGAATGTCTATTTTACATGAAATTTGAATACATATTCCACTTAATATTCTAAGTAAATCCCCCTCATGATCCATTTTGAACAAAAAATAAAAAAAAGAGTATAAAAGGAATTGGTGTAGGAAAGTTACCTACACATGCACACACACAAACACACACACGGGTAAAATGGGGCTGCCCCTGGGAGGAGCTAGCTTGGTTCCCCCCGCCCCATTTTGCCTAGATTTTTTATTTTTTTGAAAAATTCTTCCATGGAATTTCATCACTATATCCTTATATTATGTCATTCAAATTTTGTGCGAAAAAAGACTCTTACTACCTCCATTCCGATAGTCATTTTTTAATGGTAATAGAATTGCTAAAAACGACCCCATTTGGATGGAGGCAGTGAGAGTCTCTGTTTCGTACAAAATTTGAATGACATAATATAAGGATGTATTGATGAAAATCCACAAAAGCAATTTTCAAAAAAAATTTAAAAAAATTGGGCAAAATGGGGCGGGGGGACCAAGTTAACTCCCTCTTAGGAGGCAACCCCATTTTACCCTATATATTATATATGTATATATATAAGGATTGATTATGTGAGAGCAAAAAGTTATGAGAGAATTAAAGAAGTGGTTCTGGACCACTAGATTCTACAAGGAGAGAGAAGATCACGGGAGAGAAAATAGAATCTATTGGTACAAAATCACTCCTCTCATGCTCTCACAACTTTTTACTCTCACATGATCACTCCTATGTGTGTGTGTGTATGTTTGTGTGTGTGTGTAGAAAATCCAACCATCATATTCATTCATAATTAATCTAACGATTGCGATTAATGGATCGTTATCTGCATTTTTTAAATGTTGAAAAATCAATTAAATGATCATTTAGACATATTCTGTATTTAGAAGGCAACAAATATTTCTTAAATTATCTCTTCTCTCTCTATCTTGTCTCTCTCGTTTCTCTTTTATCTCTCTCACGTTCAAGATGACACGCGGGGTGGAGATTGTTGCACGCCGGTGATGGTGTGCAACAATGATAGAGGGAGAATGTTGACGGTAGATATGGGCATGCTACTCTTTCAACGATGGATATGGATGTACATCAGCTTCTTCTAGCAGCGTTGTGGCGTTTCTTTGATCTTTAGATCAGGAGGAAAGATGGGTTCTCCATGATTTTTTTTCTTGCAGGAAGTGGAGGTGGCATCGTGTGGAGGCTTGCGTGTGGAGGAGATGGATTGTGGAGGAGACGGGTAAAAGAGAGTTCGGATGGAGGAGGGGTGTGGGCGGAGGAGGGTGTGCGTCGAGGAGGTGGGTCGTGGAGGAGAAGGGCGGAGGAGGGATGCGAGTGAGTGAGGACGCGATCAGTTTTTACAATCTCAGGTCTTTTTTTACAATATCAGATCTTTTATTTACAATCTCAGATTTTTTTTCAATCTCAGATTATTTTTTACAATCTCAAATTATTTTTACAAATCCTATATCATTTTTTACACTATATTTTTTTTACAATTATTTGTTTATATGTTCCTAACAATAAACCTCAAATTTTGACATTTTTCTCTTTTTGTTTATTATTTGATAAGTTATAAACTATCTATTTTTGGCATGTCTCCATACGATTATTACAAAACAGACATGAAGTTTTACAAATGCATTGCCTAAACTACAATTACAACAATAAACGTATTACTAACTTTGATTTTATTTTACAAAGTAGGTTACAATCTAACAATAACAATGAGTATTTTACAAAAAGTTCAGCTATTCTGCATGGTGCGAAAATGCTACCACCTTGAGAAACCTCATGAATAAATAACAACAACAAAATACGAATTCAGAAGGGCTAAAATAGTAAAATAAAAGGATTGACCGAAATTCAAATTCAAAATGAAAACACATGGACTAAAATACTCTTTTGGATAAAGAACCGTTAGATTGAGATCTAATGGACGAGATGATGGCTTTCCGCGTGCATGTGCGCGTGCGTGCGTGCCTGCGTGCGTGCATGTGTGTGTGGGTGGGTGTGTGGGTGTGTCTGTGTGTGCGTGTGTGTGTGCGCGTGTGCGTGTGCGTGGATGTGCGCGTGCTCATGCGTGCGTGTGCAGGCGCGTGTGTGCGTCTGTGTGAATGTGCGTGTGTGTGTGTGTCGTGTGCGTGTGCGTGCATGCGTGCGGGCATGGGCGTGCAGGCGTGCATGCGTGCGCGTGTGGGCGCGTGCATATGCGTGTTGCGTGTGCGCGTGTGTGTGTGCGTGTGCTCGTGTGCGTATGCGCGTGCATGTGTGTGTGTGTGTGTGTGTGTGCGTGTGTGTGCGTGTGCGTGTGTGTGTGTATGTGTGCGTGTGTGTGTGTGTGCGCGCGCGTGTGTGCGTGTGTGTGCGTGTGTGTGTGCGCGCACGCGTGTGCGTGTACGTGTGTGTGTGTTTGTGCATGTGTGTGCGTGTATTCATCCCTATATCCCTAATATATCGCCATGTATATTCATCCCTATATCCCTTATATCGTCATGTATATTCATCCATATATCCCTCATATATGTCATTCGAATTTCGTTAGAAACATAAACTCCTATGCCCTCCATCTAGAACAGGCAGTTTTAACGGTCATAGAACTGCCGTAATCGTACATGTTCTAGATAGAGGGCATGGGAGTATCTGTTTCTGATGAATTTCGAATGACATGTAGGAAGGATATATGGATGAATATACATGTGATATTTTTCAAAAAAAATAAAAAAAATGCAGAAAATAAAGGACGGGTTAGCCACGCTAGACAAACCCCATTAATCTCTCTCTCTCTCTCTATCTCTATCTATCTATATATATATGGGAAAAGGGAAGATACACCGGGTGGTGCAGCTAACTAGCTACACCCGGGCATTTTTCTTATTGTTTTTTTATTTTTTTTGAAGGAAACTTATGGCAATTTACTTAATTTATTGAGTGGAATATGTGTTTCAAACTTCATGCAAAACAAACATTCCTAACATGCCCATCTAGATATGGTCAATTTCAATAATTATGAGACCGTTAAAAATGTGTCAATCTTGATGGAGATGATAAAAGTGTCAAATTTAGTTGAAATTGGCATGATATCATGGTTATATATGGTGATTTAAATCCCCATAGGTTTCATTTCAAAAACACAAAAAAACAATGAAAAAATGGCCGGGTGCAGGCAGTTAGCTCCACCCCCGGGTGCAGCATCCCCAGTCCCCCCCCCCCCGATATATATATATATATATAGGGGGCCTTTCATATGAGACATGGTCCTTCCATCCCAATGGAAGGCCAACGATCTGGGCCATCGGATTCAAATCCAACGGCGCCTTCAATTGTGTTGCCCAAAAGGGCATTTTGGTCATCAACTTTTGAATTAAATATGCACGTCAATTAATATTTTGAAATACTAAATTTAGATAGCTTTATTTTTGGTAGTTTTCGCAATACCAAATTTAAAAAATGCCTAGTTTGTTCTGGGCGACGGTAGGTGGGGAAATATTTGTATCCTATTGTGCTGTTTTGTAGATTCTGCGGTTCTTTTTGTATGAAGTGTATGTTTTTTGTATTTATTGTGTTTCCTTCAAAATTAATCAACCATTTGTAAATTTTGTATGGTTTTTTGTAGAATACAATTCATATTAGCAATTAATGTATGGTTATTTGTAATGATTGTATGGTCCTTTGGTTCTTTTTAAAAATGCAGTAGTCATTCGCGCTCAATAGATGAGTAAAATATAACCGAAATATGTATAATACACATTCAAAATGTATAATGCACATCCAAAATGTGCCATACATGTCAAATATACAATATGCACTTCTTTACAGCAGTATCCGTCGCAGACCTCCATCCGCTGGAGCAGCAACTCATTCCACCCGCCGACCAAGCTTCATCGTCGTCTCCATAGCCACCGATGTGCTCTGCCGCTTGGAGTTCGCGAAGCCCCTTCACCCCGACACCATCCGCGACTTGCTACAGCAAGGGGTGGTTGCCTCCATTGCTTGTGACGGAAGACAAGGAGGCGACGCACCCCTCGCCTTCTCCCACTTTCCCCGACCTCCGATGGCTACTCACGCGCGCAGCAGTCTTCCGCCATACAGATCATCATCTACATCCGCCTGAGGGACGACCTCCGTCCGCGCGGAGGAGAAGACCTTCATCGCACAGCCGGCGAGTTCGTCAGCCGCAGACCAGTCAGCACGGAGGTCAAGCCACGGCTGAAGGACGACCACCTATCCACCACGAACGTCGACCGCCGCTGATCCACTCCGCACCAGATCCACGCAAAAACAAAAGGGGCGGCCCCCTTTTGGTTAGGGCATACCGTTTCCAAATTTGAATAAACAATTAAGAAGACATTAATGGAGGAGATAATTGAGTTGATTACATACTATATTTAGATAATGTATAAAGACCAAAATGGGTTTTTGCTTAATTTATAAATAATATTAATATGTCATTAATAATAACCACCCGATCAATTATGGATGGCCGAGATCGCTGGCCTTCCATATGAATGGAAGGACCAAGTCTCATATGAAAGATATCCTATATATATATATATAGGAAAAAATGGGGCTGCCCCCTGGGGGCAGCTAACATGGCTGCCCCCGCCCCATTTTTCGGCGTTTTTTTTATTTTTTTTGAAAAATAAAACCATGTATATTCATCCATATATCCCTCCTACATGCCATTCGAATTTCTTCAGAAACAGAGAATCCTACGACCTCCATCTCGATGGTATCGATTTAAAAAAATCCTGTTACCGTTAAAAAATTACTGTCCGAATGGAGGCCGTAGGAGTCTCTGTTTCTGACGAAATTCGAATGGTATATAGGAGGGATATAGGGATGAATGTAAATGGTGTTATTTTTCAAAAAAAATAAAAAAATTTTCCCAAATAAGGCGGGGGCAGCCATGTTGGCTGCCCCTAGGGGGCAGCCACATATGACCCATATATATAGGGAAAAAATGGGGCTGCCCCCTGGGGGCAGCCAACATGGCTGCCCCCGCCCCATTTTTCGGTGTTTTTTTTATTTTTTTTTGAAAAATAAAACCATGTATATTCATCCATATATCCCTCCTAAATGTCATTCGAATTTCGTCAGAAACAGAGACTCCTACGGCCTCCATCTCGATGGTATCGATTTAAAAAAATCCTGTTACCGTTAAAAAATTACTATCCGGATGGAGGCCGTAGGAGTCTCTGTTTCTGACGAAATTCGAATGGTATATAGGAGGGATATAGGGATGAATGTAAATGGTGTTATTTTTCAAAAAAAATAAAAAAATTTGCCCAAATAAGACGGGGGCAGCCATGTTGGCTGCCCCTAGGGGGCAGCCACATATGACCCTATATATATATATATATATATATATATATATATATATATATATATATATATATATATATATATAGGGCCCTTCCAATGAGGTGCAGCTTTCCTGGGTGCATGGAAAGCCCATCACGAGATCCGTTAGATCTCGATCTAATGGTTCTTCATCCAAAAGGGTATTTTAGTCCATACATTTTTGTTTTAAATTTGAATTTAATTTTGATTGCGTATGATTAGGACGACGGGCTTTCCATGCACACAAGAAAGGTACACCTCACTAGAAATATTTCCTATATATAGGGAAAAATGGGCTGCCTCCACCCCATTTTTTGGCAAATTTTTTTATTTTTTTGGAAAAATAAAATCATGTGTATTCATCATTATATCTCTCCTATATGTCATTCGAATTTCGTCAGAAACAAAGACTTCTACGACCTCCATCCATATGTCATTTTTTTAACGGTCGCAGAATTTTTTAAATCGACTCTGTCTGGATGGAGGCCGTAGGAGTCTCTGTTTCTGACGAAATTCGAATGACATATAGGAGGGATATAGGGATGAATATACATGATGATATTTTTAAAAAAAAATAAAAAAATTTACACAAAAATAGGACGGGGCAGCCATGTTGGGGGCAACCCCCTCAACCCATATATATATAATGTGTTCCCCGTCTTTCCTTCTCATCCCTCATGGCGTTCTCCTCGCAGCTTCGCCTTTTGTCCGATCTCAAGGCCATCAAGAAAGACGGAGCCTGACGAAATTTTAATAGAATGTGAGAGGGATATAATGATGAATATACAAATTTTTATTTTCCAAAAAAATAAAAAAATTAGGGAAAAATAGGGGTGGGAGTAGCCAAGTTGGCTACTCCCTGGGGGCAGCCCCATTTACCTATATATATATATATATATATAGAGAGAGAGAGAGAGAGAGAGAGAGAGGAGTGATCCTATGAGAGCAAAATTTTGTGAGAGCACGAGAGGAATGATTCTGGACCACATGATTCTGTTTTCTCTCTCTTGGTCTTCTCTCCCCTCTCATGCTCTCACAAAATTTTGCTCTCATAGGATCACTCCTATATCTATATATATATATGTATATATATATATATATACATATATATATATATACATATATATATAGGAGAAACTTCAAATGAGACGGGGTCTCATAGAGATTATAGTGAGCCACAATTTACAACCGTTTGATTTGAATTGATGGTCGTGATTAAATCCGGTTTTCCAATAGAAAACTACCATCAAAACCGCCCTCCCTCCTCTTTTTATGGAAAATCTTAACATATTAACTACAATTCCGACTATTATGTTCGATTTGGAAATGCCACAACCGTCTCTCATTTTTTTGGGCGGAAAATGTAGGAGCAGAATGAGAGCTCCCTTTACGGAAGTAATTTATTACTTTCCATGTTTTTATCATTACGACGATACATTATCTTAATTAGTTAATCAATGCTTTCCATATCAAGATGGATTTGAAATTTATATATGTAAAGTCGGAACATGTAATAAGAATTGTATTTTACAATGCAAGAAATTTTTGTAATATATTATAAGGTATTTCAAAATATCGTCATACATTTGTAAAATTCAAACAACTTTATTAAAAAAATAATTAAAATTTAATATTTATTAAGTACATAAATTCAAAATTTTAGAGTTTTATTATTAACTTAAAAAAGCATAGTATACTTTATGAGGCCATCATCTTTTTAATAAATTCGCTTAATTTTTAAATTTAAGTAGTATATGTTATTTCGTTTCATATCATAATATTTGTATTATTATACGTTACAATTTCAAATTATTGTTCATTTTTTCAAATTGTCAACTAACATTTTCATATTAAATCTGTTAAAAATTTTAAAATCCAAAACATAAATTTTGTAATTATAATAGATTTATTTCAAAAAAGTCTCATATAATAGCAACTTGTTAAAGTAGTATTCAATAAACTATACCAATAAAGTAATATTTTTTGTACTATTAGCCGTCCTGGCGTCTGTTTTTAATAAAGTAGTTTTTCCTAATTTGTAGTTCCGCATTTTTCTCTACTATCCCATTAAAATCGCACGTTCGTATTCTCTATATATAGAAATGTTTTATCGTCAAAACCATTCCATATAATGATAGTGGTTTTGATCTCATCCATCCGATTCTAATCCAACCGTATTTATTGTTGGCTCACTATAATCTCTATGAGACCCCACCTCATTTGAAAGGGTCCCTATATATATATATACATACATATATATATATATATATAGGAAAGGGAGCCTGCTCTACAAAGCAGGCAACTTCCCTGCTCCATGCATCTCGTCCGTCGATTCCGAAGTCCCGAGGCCGTTGGATCGAACACCGTGCCCGCACCCTTCTCCTCCCCTCCCATTTACGCATGCCCTCCTCATCCTACCGTGCCCTCCTCTTCTCGGCACCCCCGCGTGCTTCCTCCAGCGGTGCCCTCATACTCACCAGCGATCCTGCATGCCTGTTACTCCGGTGGTGCCCTCTTCCTCGCCGACCTTTGCGAGTTTCTCAACCCCAACCGAGTCAAGTAGCTCTTGGACGAATTCCTACTTTCATCGCCATACGCAGGAAACTTCACAACGTTTACACAAGCAGCGATCTGAATAAACTTTATTCAATGGCGGATGGGATCTCCAATCTAACTCCAGTCACAAGTCCCTAACCTACATCTCCCCACTATCGGCCTCACAGGTCTTACAAAGGACACAGCTTATGTATATAGAAAAATTGGGGTGTAGCTCTTGTGAGCAAGACAAGGCCGATGTCTTCTGAAATAGAACGATTCCCCTGCCATGGGTGGAACTGAAGGCATGCATTACTAAGGACTTTTCTTCTTGGAAATAGTGTTTTTTTTAATTGTCATCTACTAAATACTAGTCTTTTATGGTGTCTTTATCTCCTCTATTGCTTGTTATAATCATTGTATTTTTTGTCAAATAAATACTGCGCTGACAAGAGATCTCATGGAGCTCCTCTGTTGGTGATATAGTGTTCGTATCAGAGTTTTGAACTCTCATTTCTTGAACAGTTTCAGAACTTTTTCTATTGTTTAAATGTGACCAAAACTATATCGGTTAAACTATGATTTGGGAGCCTCACTTGCTTTGGTGTCCAGTGGTTGCTTCATTTATCTGGATACTTTAGTCGTGTCTGGTTAGCTTGTTGTTGTATTTGTGCTGAGTTGTGCTGATCAACTTTCCTATGTTTCAATTCATTGATAGGTTTAGCAAAGGGTGGTGTGCAAAAGTGGATTCATTCCAACTCTCAAAAAAGCGACTAGTGCTATCTAGATCAGGTGACCTTCCGGTTCAGTTATGGTTCAACGGACTTCGTACCAGCTCAACAAACCGACTTTTACAAGTAGCCTGTCGAGGTAGGACTACTGCGGGGTCATGACAGCTCGCTCGTGTCAACTACTTATCGATATGTCTCACTTTGCCTGCCTCCAGAAGGATCCAAGACAAACCTTTGCGACTAAAAAAAACAGGAAAAAACCTTTGCAATTTGTAGGCGAGATCATGGTGATTACAATCCACGGGCATCATGTTGATGGGCCATGCCATCTACACTATTGTGAACATCTGCTCCCAGGTTGTGCAGCAGTCGCCAAGCCATGATGGTGTGCACAAGATGTGTGCAGTGCAATTCCCAAGCTTCTACAAGTCAACTAATTGAAGCTCATACGGATTTAAGACACCATCGATCGTGAATTTTCAATGAGATAATGTCCATCCAAAGTGTTTTAAACAACATATCTGTGGAATGTTTATTTGTATGTGGAATGGATTGTTTGTGCCTTCATATTGGAGACTCATGTTCCTGGTGTTGCTGCACTTGAATCTTGTGAAATTTATATGCACTTTGTGTAAAAATGTCTACAATCTAAGACAACAGGAAATTCTGCTTCATCTATAGCATTATTTTGATCTTTTTTCACGACAACAGAATTGACCCAGGCCATGTCTGGATGCAAAATAACATCAATTTATCTTGAGATATAGGAACGTAATCCTATGATAAACTATATTTAGTCACAGGTCATGATTACATTAGTCAATATCTCTGTATGCAATATGTATTCCTTTGTTATCCTTAACCCAACCAAACAAGTACGAGGGATGAATTTTCAATCTGTATGAGATTCTGAGTTCATTCTGTTATTCTTAGTAACCAATAGCGGCATCTCCGATGATGCAAAGTAAATTTACCGGTAACAAGTTGACACAGTGCATAGCTGTTGAAGAATTTGCTCACTCACTCAAACTAATTTAAACACCTGGAGTGCACATTCTCAGTAGCAGAGTTGTTGTATAATATAGAATGTTAATAACAACAAATTTTCTAGCTTTTAACAACTTTACGAAATTGAAATGCATATAGTGAAGATAATGTTCACTGACAATGAAATTATACTTAATAGAAAAAGAGTTTTATAAGCTTTGAATTTTATGAACAAGACTAAAACAGAATGATTAGCCTTCACCGAGAAGTAACTTTATTATTAGTGAGAATTTCATTAGCAATTTTTTATATTAAATTCGATCTGAATTTAGTTGAACCATACTTGTTTATTGTCTCGAAGAATTACCAACTCCTCATATTTATACCATCTGGAGTTGAAGTAAACACATTTTTCACATAACAAGAGATAGAAAAAGGTTTCAACGGGTCGTGACCGTGAATATGGATAACTAGATTTGAGTGATCTTAGCTTAATCATGTACAAATCCCAAGCTTAGAGCCTTTGGTCATTTGGGAAAATAAATCTGTCTTCGTTTAAATCCCAACATGTTGTAGAGAGACAAAGGTCCATAACTAACGCAAGTGCTTGATGATTCTAAAAACGTCCATCAACTATTTATATAATAAATACCAACAACTTTTTTTGCAAAAGGGAATTCATTCAGGTGCGGAAGGTTTTCCTTTTTTTTAAGTGACAATGACTACTCAATAGAGAACAAGAATAGTTATGATGATGGTCTTGCAGCCAAGAAGGATCTTAATACTATGGCAACTTCAGGGATTAACGATCGCAATATCACCATTTATAAAGAGGAACATCATCTTGTAAAGCAGCTACTTTCCACCTGAGAAGGAGAATAGCAGCATTGTATCGAACACCTTGTGTACATCGAACACCATGTGTGCCTTGGTCTTTGCATAAAATCTAGAAAGTGTTAGAGATGCTTGACGAGGTGCTGTTGACATTCAGGATGTTGCAAAATCTAAAGTGTTTCCATAGAGTTTGCCACTCTACCATCCATGGCTACATTGTATGTCGAGAAACACTATGGATGTCAATGTCTACAGGGTCGGTTGCGCAAGTGAGCCAGAGGCTATGTAGTGTAGGGGGGAGGCGAAGGAGCAATAGTGAGCGTGTGTTGCGAGGGAGAGGAGGGCGAGATCCGGAGTCAATGTCGAGAGGAGACGACATCGTGAGAGGAAAATGAGAATTGGAGTTTTGCGAGGGTTGTAGATATGGGTGGACTTGGAGAAGGGAGACACAAGGTAGGGAAGTTTCCTGCATATGGCCATGAAAGTAGGAATTCATCCAGGAGCTGCTTGACTCGGTCGAGGTTGAGAAATTCGCACAGGACGGCGAGGAAGAGGGCATTGTCAAAGTAAAAGGCATGCAGGATCGCCGGCGAGGAAGAGGGCACCACTGGAGGAAGTGCGCGGAGGTGCCGAGAGGCGAAGGGTGCGACAAGATGAGGGGAGAAGAAGCGCGGGCACGCCGTTCGATCCAACGGCAGGGGGGCTTCGGAATCGACGGACGAGATGCATGGAGCAGGGAAGTTACCTGCTTTGTAGAGCAGGCTATATATATATATATAATGTGTATGCCCCGGAGGGAGTTAACTTAACTCCCCGCCCTTTTTTCACAAAATTTTTTTATTTTTTTTTATATCTAAAACCGTGTAAATTCATTATTATATATATAGAGAGAGAGTAAAGGGAGACTGCTCCTTGGAACAGGGAGACTCCCTGCTGCTTTAATCAGGGCCGTTGGCTTAGATCAATTTCAGCCATTGATCTCAAAAAGCAAAATTTATTACTGCTGCAGTCTTCTCTCCACCGCAGGAGCATTACTGACATTCCTCCCTCGTGTTCTCTTCGGTGCGCGTGCCTCTCCTCCCCTGAGCGGTCTTCGGCTCCTCCCTCGGTCACGCAAGTGCCCTTCCTCCTTACTATGCCGCCTCCGGCTCTTCCCAGATCTTTGTCGCACCCTCCCTCTTCCCTTGCGCTGCCCCGATCACGCTCGCACCATCCCTCCTCTCCGGCACGGCCAGTTCCTTCCCCGGTCATGCTCCGCCCTTCCTCCTCCCCCGTGCAGCCCCCCGCTCCTTTGCCAACAGCACTTGCATTCGATCCAACCTGCCTGTTGCCTTGTTTTTCACTGTCCGATGGAAACAACTCCCATTGTTGGAGGAGGAACAAAACAAAACTAAACCTTTCGTCGACCAACCCTCCCTCGGGCTCCTCGCTCGACGTTTCCCTCTACCCGAGTGCCTTCGAGCCCATTACCATCTCGCATTGTCCGCGTGCACCTTCAATGTAGGGTCGTGTTGCAGTTGCTCCCCCAGTTGGTCACCTGTTGTGCACAAAGATCCAACGCTCCTGCAGAAAAAACCTTACCACAGTGAAGGCTCTCAGACTACGATGGGAGACATCCATGACGTCCAGGAAGAAGACCAGATGGGTATTAGTGGAATAATGGAACAATACTGGACCATTGTGTCGCTTTTGATAGCAGTAACTTCATGTTTCCTGCTGATGGCAGCAATAATAGTAGCTTCGCGTTTGCCGTTGATGGCGGTGATAGCAGTAACTACAGGATTGAAGGTTTACCGTTCCTATACCAAACTTCTCTCAGTGGTCCATTATGGTCATCTTGTATTCATTTGAATTGTGAAAGGCCAGATTCGTGGAACTAGTAATACACAATTTTAGTTTGTTCATTGTTACAGCTGATGTTTCTTCTAATGTTTGTGAAATCTCAGAATACACAACATTCACTTCTATTACATCTTCTGCATATGTGTCATGTACTTGTAGCACTAAAACTAGGAAATATGTTAATAATGTTTCGTATGGTGTTGTTGAAGTCATCATCAAAGTGCAGTTGGGTTTCTCCAATAATGTAAACCACGTGACAGTGATACTTCTTTTGGCAGTTGTAATACGTATCCAAACCGTGCTTCTTACCGAAATGTTGAGAATGAAGAAAATATGCCCTCGCGCATTTCCAAAGTTACTCGATATTAACAAGTCAACAAAAGGTTGCATCCAAAAAGTGAAGTAAATGAATAATTCATGAACTTGAACCATCCATGTTCCTTTTGAACTACAACCATTTGCACACGACAGCCATCCACATTTACCTTCCCAATTTTATCAGCATTATGAAGGGCACTGAGAAAGGAAATGAAATGATGGCATTAGTTAGCGGCCCGGTTGTTAGTGATCAGGGTGATAATGATATACTAACAATGTAATATTATAACAACTATTTCAATATTATTGATCTCGCAACACATAATTACTTAAGTACAATACGTACATTACTAAACAAATGTACAATGACTATTTCTTTGGCACGAAATTAAGAATTTGAATTTATTTTTTCAAAATCGTCTTCCTTCAAATGGAAATACACATCTCAAATGGGCAAGGGGATCACTGGATAAGAACCCCACCCTTTATTTTTATATATATATATATATATATATATATATATATATATTTATATTTATATATTTATATATATAGAGAGAGAGAGAGAGGAAAGGGAAACTACATCATGATGTAGCTAACCTTAGCTACATCAGGGGAAATTTCATCCTCTCTTTTTTATTTTTTTCAAAATTTCCACGATGGATTTTCATAACTATATCCCTCTAACATGTCATTCAAATTTCGTCCGAAACATAGACTCCTACGGCATCCATCCAGACAATCATTTTTTAACGGTCACAGATTTGTCGTATTTTACCTGTTCTGGATGGAGGCCGTAGGAGTCTCTGTTTCTGACGAAATTTGAATGACATATTAGAGGGATATAGTTATGAAAATCTATCGTGTAAATTTAGAAAAAAAATGAAAAAAAGAGGATGAAATTTCCCCTGATGTAGCTAAGGTTAGCTACATCATGATGTAGCTTCCCTTTCCTCATATATATATATATATATATATATATAGAGAGAGAGAGAGAGAGAGAGGAGTGATCCTATGAGAGCAAAAAATTGTGAGAGCATGAGAGAAATGATTCTGGACCACATGATTCTGTTTTCCATCTCCTGACCTTCTCTCTCCTGGGTGAATCATGTGGTCCAGAATCATCCCTCTCATGCTCTCACAACTTTTTGCTCTCATAGGATCACTCATATATATATATATATATATATATATATATATATAGTAAATGGGGCTACCCCAGGGAGTAGCCAACTTTGCTACTCCCACCCCTATTTTTCCCTCATTTTTTATTTTTTTGGAAAATAAAAATTTATATATTCATCATTATATCCCTCTCACATTCTATTAAAATTTCGTCAGAAACAGAGACTCCTACGGCCTCCATCCAAACATGGTCGATTTAAAAAATCCTGCGACCGTTAAAAAAATGACGTCTGGATGGAGGGCTTAGGAGTCTCTGTTTCTGACAAAATTTTAATAGAATGTGAGAGGGATATAATGATGAATATACAAATTTTTATTTTCCAAAAAAATAAAAAAATGAGGGGAAAATAGGGATGGGAGTAGCCAAGATGGCTACTCCCTGGGGGCAGCCCCATTTTACCCTCCTCTCTCTCTCTCTCTCTCTCTCTCTCTCTCTCTATATATATATATATATATATATATATATATATGTTATGTGCTTCATGTAACTTATGTATTCATCACTTTCTCAATCATCGATGTGCCCCGAGATTTAAGACTGCAAGTGGTTGTGCAATTGGAACATGTGCAATCTCAAATTTCAAAACAAATGAATTGTTAGAAGGTAATAAACATATAAATTATATGCAGATGAGTTGCATACTTCATAATCAATTATTTTTTGAAATATTTAAGAATAATCAACCATTATTCTTTCAAATTCCAATAAAATCATCGCAACAAATCTCTCCACTATCAAATTCCCCATCTAAAACCAAAATAAACGGGGCCCCCACAGAAGTCTATACGATCTAACAAAATCCAAAATTACAAGAATTTCGGAACAAAAGATGTGTTGCAATTCCTGCTTATGACAAAAAATCCAGTCAAATCAAAACAGGCCCATCACTTGACTTATACATCCCCTATTCTCTTCTGTAAATCAACCCCACCATGATTACCATACATCAGGTACATGTTGACTTGAGAAACCCACAAAAACAAGTAAACAACTGCACTTTTTAAGAGAAACTAATGAGCTCATAATAGGAACTGAGCGATGATATCAGACATTTCTAATATCTATACATCACCATAATTGAAATAATACATAGAGATGCAATATACGTTTCCCCCTTCTCAAAGCATCGAGTGGAAGACTCACAAGAATAATTTTATAGACTGCCCATTCCTGGCAGCCTTTGCCTACATGGTTGAGAAAAAGATATGCCAATTAAAATTCAGACACCAGCAAAATTTAACTGATATACCACATTTTGAGAAACTTAGGACTACATTTTGAGAAACGCATGCTGATTGGGATACATATTGCACTGGTTCTGCAAAAACTGCATCTTTTGCCTAAAGAATAACTCTGTTATCACAAGAACATGTTATGATATAGTAATACAGATGGATCCAGACGTGCAGTCGCATCCCCATTTCCACGCTCGCTGTAAGAAATCATCTTTCTTTGGCTCTGTTCACATTACTCCCCTAAATAACCGAGTGCGTAGTTCTGTACACATTTCTGGAAATTGTAAGTTTGTCGCTGGGGTATTGACCTTTGTGCCCGTGAAATAAATATAACTTAGTCAGACATGTATTCCTCGCCACTATATTGATCCATGTCTTCCATCCGTGAAACTTTGTGATGAGGTTCGTCTTCATCTTCCACCGGTGATTTTGCTCTTTTCATATTCATCTTGGAGCTTCCATATTCCTGGAAGAGCAAAAAAATTACATGGATAAAAATTGGTTCTCGCAAAAAGTTCAAAACAGAATAGCAGAAAACAGAAGTCGTGTGCATAAAAATCCAGTAGCATAAACAGAAGTCAGGTGCATACATTCACTAGCATGCTTGAATTGGATATTACAATGCAACGTGTGATATCGTGATGCCAACAATAATCTAATGGCATGTCGATATTATTTAGAACAAGTTTGCCATTTCTCAGCAATACGATGAGATTGCAGTTCTAAAAATCTCTCAAAACATATTTCATATGAAACATAAATGACACGCTTCCTTTATTTTGTGTGGCAGACCCAGCGAAAAAGTCATCCTGTCAATCGTGGCAAGGAATAGAATCTGGGGTCATGTTGAGGAGAAAGAATGGATGAATCCCGGGACAGGGAGCAAATACCTCGATTTCACTGATTTAATAAAAAGATTTTTCCTCTCATTGCCTATTAAGTAGCAATATAAAATCAATAGTAAAGATAGGAGATATATAAAGAAGTAGAAAACAACATATAAAGTTCGCAATGCCCACAACCATACTGGACAAACCAAATCCCAAATACGTAATGATTAAAACGATCAAATAGAAAATTTTCATCAATTCAAATGAATTCCTGCTGTAATACATAAATATCAGACATACGTTGTTCACACCGTTCCCTCTAATTGATTCCATTTCCAAAACAGCAGCTTGAGGTCTCCTCCTGACTGTCACCCTTGAAGGAACAGGATAATGCTCAACTTCATCAACAGATCTCCCCTCTTTTGCCCTTCTCTTTTGTAAAGTTAGCTTTCTTGGTAGAGGCTGTCATAGGATACGGATAAAAAGTTGAGCCTACACTATATTTCCACAGCTTCCATATGAAAAAATGGATGTTCAAAGACAATATGACATTTACCAAATATTTAGCACATTCCTCGTCAAAATTAACAAGGTATGTCGTAGGATCCTCTTCATCATCACCCCTCACCTGTTTTTTGTAAGAATGTAAACAGAGGCAAGTGATTAACATGTTTTCCAGGAAAATGTCGAAGTACAGAAGCATAAATTCAAATTTCTGAGGACATACCTCCCAATGGTACTCCCTAATCCAGGAATATGAAACATCTTCGCTTTCATCGTATATATCCTTAAAAAGCTGCAAATATAGTACCAGAAATTAAGACAATAAGTTGATGAAAGTTTGAATATTTCAATAAAAATGCAAATATATAGCTCAAAATTTTTAAATTATTAGCTTTCAATCTTAAAAAACCCATATTTGATAAGGTCAAAGAAGAAACTAATAAGCATCGTATGTACTGCCGCTATTATTAAAGATTGGTACCTCATGGGGTGATGGAACCATGTAGGCTATAAACTTTTCAGGCTTAGAAGGATCTGAGCCATTTGCTACAAAACTCTTCATTATTGCCTGCAAAAGTAGAGCAAACAAATGAGACCACTAGAAACAGCATCTTGCTGCGAGCTCCAGCAAGCCAGAAGGTTGGCATTTGAACACACCACACAAACATAACAATCCCAAGTATGCCAACTTAGAAAAAGCATGGGAAGAAGCATGACAAATCGAAATAGAGCTTCTATATTCACCGGCTAAAGTATCCTACATGGAATGTATACAAAATATGTGTTCCTCTATGTCAGTAGTATCCAAGTTAATTCTTTCGGAGTTAAAATGGCAAAACAAATTCCCACTCTTTGAAGGTGTTAAACAAAAATTGATCAAGGTCCTATTAAAAATGTAAACAAATTCAACAAAGAAAAAGATGGAACCAGTATGATAATAACTGTATATAATATTGGGAAAGAGTTGTCCCTCGACATTTTATACAAGGGGCAAAATCAGAAGTTTCGAACTGGAGGGGAGTTTCAGATTATGGGGAGTTGGACCAGCGTGGCCTGGAGACAGGATGGTGCACCCTATAGCTAAGACTTATGACGAAAGAACAGCAGTTTTGGGTAGCAATGAGATTCCCTAATTTATCATGCTAAGAATAACTAGGATTTTCAAAAGAAGCCATTTGATATTTGCAATTAGTGGGAAAAAACACCCCGTGGCATTAGCACATTAATAATGCGACAACCAATGCATATGTATGCTTCTAGTATGATGACTCAAGCTATGCCCAGAATCAAATTTGCCCCTGAAAATGACCAGACCTTAAGCAAGCTCTGCAAAATGACCATGCTAATGTCAATGGAACTCCATATCCCCTACACGTGTCTATGATATCACTTAACAAATAAATTTAAACAAAAATGGAAGATTAAAATCTCCTTCCTGGCAAATAAGAAAAAGACATTTTAAAAAAAAATATTATCAAGAACATGGTAAATTAGTAACTTTATATATAAGCATGAGTAGATCAACCGGGAAAACTTGTTGATATTCCAATACTGGTGGTGCAAGGAGGACCTAGGCGACATCGGAAGCGCTAGGTGACGTAACCGACAGTGCTAGAAGTAAATGGCGGCTCCGCAGCGCTAGTGGCCGAGCAATAATGCCAATAGGGGTTGTTGCGGCTGTTGCGGCGCCGCTTGGGCCTGGTGATGACTGCGGCAGCGCTAGATGAGTTGGTGATGGTGCCAGTGGCTGCAAAAGGGGTAGTAGGGGGCCGAGTAGGGTCGGGTCGATAGGAATGAGAACTCCGGTCTAAAAGTGCCGCTCTAATATTATGTGGAGTAAAAAATAATGAATTGTTTATTCATGAATTCCTAAGGTTCTCTTATATATATAGAAGCCCTGCTGGTAAATTAAATACTAGAATAGAAGAAATAGAAAATACGTAAAACATGGAAAGATAAATATATCTCTCAACAATATATATGCTTCTGGGATTTTCACTCATAACCACCTATACTTTTATAATTAAGTGCTAAACATCCCTACTTCCAAATTACAAATAGATACCTGGATAATGAATTATGTTTACGCACAGCCTCTGCCATTACTCTAGTCAGTAACCTAACCACCTCTTGGGGTTAATCTAACCCTGCAAATATCATATGGTTGACATTTTATTGTTTATTTTATTCAATACTTCCCATCCCTCTCCCACATTCTCTCTCCACACATGTTGTATATCTCTAAGCCACACATAAGTGAAGGGGAGTGGTGTATAAGCAGTCGAAATCCAAGTACTGTGACGGAAATAGTGGTTCTAAGATAAACTGGGAGCAGCAATGTGGAAGGTCATCACATGAGGTAATGGGCACCTGAAAAGCGCATCAAAAGACTGGTGCAGAGCTGGAATTGCAATTGAAGTCATCGTGGAGAGTTCACGGAAGGAGCTCACCACATCAGTGGCTTGTTCAAGGTGACGCCAAAGGTTAACGGGGGAGGACTCACAATGGGGTTGCAGGTCATGGGAGACGTTGGGGGAGAGAAAGAGGAAAAGGGAAGTTTGGAGTGGTGGTTGCAGCGACAACAGGCAAAGAGGGATGTAGAGGTTCATTAGGAGAAGGATTGGGGAGGGGGAAAATTGTGATAGCGACAATAGGATCAAGGAAAGGGTAGATGCTGGCGGAAGGAGGAAAAGGGAAGGTCAGGAAGGTGGTGGTGGTCACCATGACGGCGAGGGTTGGGGGAAGTGGTGGTGGTCGCAGCAACGATGGCGGTCGGAGATCCTTACTCCAATCCTCTAAGACCAAGCTCGCAGCTTCCAAGGAGGGGATGGATCATTGGAGGGGGTCCAGATGATGCCACCACTGTTTTTAGTGGTAATGAAATGCATGGCTCAAGGATGCAGACAGAGGTAGGAGTTGGGAGGGAGGACTGGATGGTGGAAATGGGAAGAGGCGAGGAGGAATTTGTGGCAAGGAGGAAGATAAGGAGATGGCAAGATGAGGGAGATAAGGTATTATTCAGAAATTTGTTGAAGCACAAAGGTAAAAATGTCAAACTTTTAAGAAATCTCGTTAAGTTTAACAAAGAAAATTTGATGGAAGTTAACCCATGATTATGCCATGTAATGGTTACCAGCTATCTAGAGTTCAACATGTAATTTAGATGACTTCAAAAAAAGACATGTAATTTAGAGTTAAGGAAGTATAAAGGGCTATGGGTGTATCCCATGTACTTTTCTTCATACAACATGCATAAAAGAAACAACTTCTTTGATTCTTTTGCAACTTCCCCTTTATTGACATATATCCGTCTTTAAATGTAGATTATAGTTTAATCTACGGAAAAAACAATTAATAAGTGCATTTACTAAGTTTCATAGTACCAAATTCCTCGTACTAATATCCTTTGCACAGTTCAAGAAATCAAACTAAAAGAACTTTACATGTCCAATATGATGCTATTTAGTCGAGAGGCAATCGTTCGACACTTGTGAAGGCAGTTCTTATAGCAATCCCTGTTTTTTTTCATGTCCTCTCATCTTCTTCCAGTCGGGATCCGAAAATGATTGGAGATAATTATGCGAAGATTTTTCCAGTTCTCAGTTCATGTCCTCTCATATTCTTCCGGTTGGGATCCGAAAATGATTGGAGATAATTATACGAAGATTTTTCCAGTTCTCAGGTCAGAGGGGGTCTTCAAGTGGCCTGCCTGGAGACAATACCTCTGGTGAACTGGGATATGGTGACTTCACCCAAGTGTGAGGGGGTCTTCAAGTGGCCTGCCTGGAGACAATGAATAGAGTGTTGCTGCTCAAATGGATCTCTAGATTATGGAGTGAAGACATCTATTGCAGACTTATTCGACAGATCTATGGGATTTGAGCATAGGGTGCCGTGCATACACGCCCTTCTTTCTATTCATTAGCCTTCTGGAAGGGAATCTCCACTCGTATCCCACAGTTGCCAATATTGTTCAGACTGGTGCTTGGGATGGTCTCACTTTTGCCTTCTGGACAGATGATTGGACTAATGGTAGTACGTTGGCATCTCGATATCCACGGCCTTTCGCCTTCATGGCTAATAGGGAGGCTCAAGTTGCTGACTATTGAAAGAATGGGAACTTGATGCCGTCTTTTGTTACGGATTTTTTTTTATAGCATCTGCATGAATTTTTGTCTCTCATGGACTCTCTGGCCCTCATCCCAGTCCTGAGGGTGGGAGTGATCACTCACTGGACATGTAAAATAGGCGATTTTTCTATCAAACAGACATATAGGGACTTAACCATTCCAATACCACCTTCTGTCGATTCCATGGCTCGTGATTGTGGATTTATACGAAATATCAAGCTCCCTAGTTGTATTCGTGTTTTTCTCTGGCTCTTACATAGAGGGCATATCCTTAAGAAGGACCGTTGCTACATATTGTTCCGCAGATGTCCCAGTTTTTCCTCTATGCAACGATGTGGTGGGGACTATTGATCATATTTCCTTCCATTGTGAGAAGACTTCGGTAGTATAGTACAATATGGGCCTCTCTTGCCAAACTTGCAGAATCATCAGTGCTTTTGGGATTCTCTATTTTGGAACAAGGATAGACCAAGTTTGGAGTAGCTTTATCAGTGGATGTGGTCTGGACGATTTGGTTAGCTAGAAATGGTGTAATCTTTGTGTCCGGTCATTTTTATGCGGAAAATGTAAATTTTCAAGCGAAAACTCTCCTTGAGTCTTGACTATGTTGCATGTTATCTTTCCTTTGTTAATATAATTTAGATGGGGTGGACACCAATGTGTGTTTCCCCCTTTTTCGACTTCAAAAAAAAACATGTCCAATATGATATTTCCCTAAGCACCTAAGCTGATCGAGAATCTTATAGAACAACTTGTCAAGAATCTCCACACTATTACACTTAACCTTAGCAGACTATCCTCTTAAACACAGTTGAAAATCCACCTATTCTAATCTAACGACCAACAACAAGGTAGGCTGACCTAGAGTAAGGTACAACAAAAAGCCTTCTCCTACAACGAAATCAAAATGCTACCTTATTCCTTTTTCATGATATCAACGAGATTTCATCAAAATTTTGTCATTCAATGAAACAAAGAAATATGGGAATCTAGCCTATTTTTCATCGAAAATCATTGATGTCAAGATGTGGTAAGTTTTTAGAAAGCTTGTATTGCATGAACAAGCCTTTTTAGATAGTTCTAAAATTTAGTATCTAAAACCAAACTAAATCAGTTAGATACAAGCTTCAAGATTTAAATTCAAGTTTTAACCTAATATTCCGTTTATGATCCTTCATTATTTTGATGTGTGTATTTTCCTATTGTTATACCATGTGTCACCCCATTCTTGTGGAAAAGGTGATATCATGGCTTATGCTTCTAGTTCAGAATCCACTTCAGATCTGAGAAACAAGTTGTTAAATCATATCAGCATGTAAAGTGATTATGATGATAAGACTACTTCAAAACTTACATCTACACCTTTATTCTACAAATAAGTGTGTATTTCTATTTTATTTATTGATTTAGAAACAATGAAAACCATTATTTCGAGAAAAAATGATTTTATATTACCATAAACTCCGATAATTCCAATCTTATTTTCCCCAATTTCTCTTTTCGAAGTTGGCGAAGCGAAATCAAAATTTAAGGCATTAGTGAGCATCTAACGGCATGCAAGTTATTTCACTGATACAAGGGAAATTGGCGAGCATCTTCATAGATATCGGGAGTGGGGGTGACCTTGGAGATATCAAGAGCTGATACAACTTTGTAAAGAGGATTTTGTCGTTGTATCTTGTTTATCCATTGCGTATTCTTATTGTTTAAACTCTCGTTTCTCTTTTTTTTTCTTTTCACTTCACTATCTTGCATGTTCGTTGGGTTGATTGACTATGACTTTCGGTAGATCTTTCCCTACATGTTGGAAATTTCTATTCATATTTTTACGTGTTTTTCAACTAAAAATAATTATACGAAACTTTTAGTTAATTATAATTTTTTGAATAGCAACTTATAAATTGTAAGCAATAACTCGCTTCCTCTATTCTATGTTTGATGCCAATTTTAAATGAATATTAGGTGCAATGCTTACTTCTATGCATTTTTCTAGTTTTATTCATTTTTTGTTGATTAATGTATAATTTCATCAGCATTTATTTTTCACAACAACAAAAGCCTTTCTCCCACTTTAAGTAGGGACGGCTAAATGACGAAGCCTTGTCCCACTATAAATAGGGTCGGCTACAAGGATTCTTGCTTAAATCCATGTTGAAACTTGAAAGATTCAACTATTTTTTATGCTAGTTGTCGACTACCTAACGCAACCCCCACAAGGAGGGATTTGAACCTGGTCTTTTGGATGGTAGACACAATGCACTACTACAAGACCATTTAAGGGGGCACATAGCATTTATTTTTAAAATAAAAAAAATCATACACATCAGCCCACGCCCACCCGCACGACTAAAGATATACTAGAAGAAAACTATTGACAATATGAGTTTTTGGATTGATCAGAGACATCAATCCCCATGCAAGCATGCACTTCGCCTCGACCATGACATCTAACGAGCACTCTACACCCTCTATTGAACATCACCATCTTCAAAAACTTAATGAAGCCAAGGTTGAGGTAACCAAAGCAAGGTATTTTACACCAAAGTGATGACCCATTAATTATGACTCGTCGAGAATGTCTAATGGCAGTGACCATCCCTCAAAAGGGTTTGCATTCACGCCACTTTCTAGAGCATCCAAATACGAGAGAATTATACAAATGGACAACATCAATGTAAAATAAAGTCCACAACACCGCACCCCCCTTTGATGTCACCAACTTAAATCCACCTACATATACGCAGCTTCCCCAATAAGGATCATGTCAAGTCTGCCGCATCGAGAAGGTCACAAAGCGTCCTCATGCAGTTAGGAAAAAAGGGAATGCGAAAAGAATATAGAGATGCAACGAGGGACGAGAGAGGAAGGGATATAAGGCAAGAAACCCTAGAAAATAAGGAGGAGATAATGGAGGTGCTCTCCAAAATAAAACTCAATATCCAGTAATTCATAAATTCTACAAACAATGGACTACTAAACCTTTATACAAGGAGGTGTGAATTACAATATAAATAGGGAAAATAAAAATTAACCAATTAACAAAACTTAATTGACTCCTAAAATGATTTAATTAAGATTACCTACCATAATAACTGAGATTAATCGATCTCAATTAATCTAATGGCAATAAAAATTGACAACCAATGTAAAATAATCATTTATGGACAAAACCCTAAAACAACAACAAAGCCTTTTACCACATTAAGTAGGGTCGACTACATGGATTCTTCACCTCCATTCAAATCTATCTTGGGTCATTCTTGAGCTTAGATCCAAACAACTAAGATCCCTTCGAATGGTTTTATTCCAACACTTCTTGGGCCTTCCTCGCCCCCTCTTAGACGGTTCAACATCCCAACACTCGCATCTCCTAACTGGTGCATCACCCGGTCTCCTTTGTAAAAGACCAAACTACTTTAAGTGGTTTTCTCGCAACATATCCTCGATCGGAGCTACACCCACTTTCCTTTTGATTGCATTATTCCAAATATGATCTTTACGTGTATGTCCACACATCCAACTCATTTCTGCAACTGACATTCTCTGCATACGTCTATGGTTCACAGGCCAACATTCTGATCCATAGAGCATAGCAGGTCTTACGACTGCTTTGTAGAACCTTTCTTTGATTTTCATAGGAATTTTCTTATCACATAAAACAGCAGAGGCTCCTCTCCATTTTAGCCAACCTGCATTTATTCGATGGGTAACATCTCCATCAATTTCCTCATCATGCTGCAAAATAGATCCCAAGTATCTAAAGGAATCTTTCTTCTGGATGTTATCATCACAATCTTCACCTCGATTCCCTGATCATTGCTTCCATCAAAAGTACACTCCATATATTCGGTCTTAGTCCTACTTATACAAAATCTTTTAGTCTCTAATGCATATCTCCAATCCTCAAGCCTCTCATTTACTACATCTCTAGTCTCATCAATCAACACAATGTCATCAACAAATAACATACACCAAGGTATCTCATCCTGAATGCAACTAGTCAGCTCGTCCATAATCAAAGTAAAAATGAATGGACTCAAAACTTAACGTTGATGCAGAATAATGTTGATGTCAAAATAGTCAGTCTTCCCAGATTAGATCCTTACACAAGATGAAGCCATATCATACATATCCTTTATGAGGTTAATGTATAGGACAAGTACATGTATCTTCTCCAAAACTCTCCAATCTCTCGTGGGATAGAATCATACGCCTTCTCCAAATCAATGAAAATCATATGGAGGTTCTTTCTTTTAGCTTTATAAATCTCCATTTTTCTTCGCGGCAAGTGGATGGCTTCAATAATTGAACGACCTAGCATGAATCCAAATCGATTTTCTTTTACTTTGGAAACTTGCCTCAACTTTCTTTCAATCACGCGTTCCAAAACTTTCATAGTATGACTCATCAACTATAATTCGAACAATTGTGAATGTCTCTTTTGTTCTTATAAAGAGGCACCACAATGCTTTTCCTCCAATCTTCGGGCATTTTCTTGCTTCGGCAAATAACATTGAACAAATTTGTAAGCCAAATCAAACCACATTCACCTAGAACTTCCATACTTCTATCGGAACATCATCAGGTTCTACACCTTTCCCAAGTTTCCTAACCTTCAAAGCCTCCTCTACTTCCTTCCATTGTATCCGTCTATAGCTTGCATGATTCAAGTAACTTTCATTACTAGTTAGATCTCCCAAAGTGATCTCTTTATTTCCTTCCCCAATGAAAAGCTTTTGGAAATACTGCTTCTATGTAGTCTTTATATCCTTTTGTGTAACAAGCGTGTATCCTTCCTCATCCTTAATGCATCTCACTTAAGAAAGGTCTTTGGTCTTTCTCTCTCTTGCTTTGGCCAATCTGAATATATCCTTTTGTCTCCTTAGAGTTGAGATTTTTGTACAAAACTTCATAAGCTTTTGACTTAGCTTCGCTTACAACCTTCTTTGCTTCCTTCTTTGATATCTTGTAGTTTGTGACAATTTCCTCTATTATATCCTTAGACATGGCTTTAAAGCAAGCTCTTTTAATTTTAAGCTTCTCTTGCACTCCATTCCACCACCAAGCCTCCTTTTGACATGGAACTCCTCCCTTTGACTCGCCTAACATCTCTTTAGTTACCCTTCGGATATACGATGCTAGCACCTCCCACAACTCATTTGCACTCCCGTTATAATCCCAAGATGTCTTTTAAAACCTTCTCCTTGAAGCTTGATTGCTTCATATGAAGATTCCACCATCTAGTTCTGGTGATCTTGGAAACCCTCATTTTCTTTACCAGCCCTTTTATTTGTATATCCATGACTAACAAGCAAAGTTGGGTTGTCAAACTCTCTCCTCGAATTACTTTGCAGTCTTTGCAAGACAACCGATATCTTCTCATCATCGTAAAGTAATCTATCTGTGTTCAAGTCAGACCACTCTTATAAGTAACTAAATGCCCCTCCCTCTTCTTGAAGAGAGTGCTTGCTATGAAAATATCATAAGCTGTTATAAAATCTAGAATGACTTTCCCTCTTCATTTCTATTTCCAAAGCCATGGCATCCATGGACACTAGCATACCCTGAAGCATTCTTTCCCACATGTCTATTAAGATCCCTACCTAGGCAAATCATCCCTCTTTGTGGGGATTCTTTGTAAGCTTGCAAAAGTCGGCCGACTAGGACGACTAGTCAGCCCGACTAGTCGAGTCAGGGGGGTAGCCGACTCGACTAGGCCTAGTCGGTCGTTGGTCAGTCCACTCGACTAGTCGGCTGACTAATCGGCCGACTTTTACAACCTTTTTTATTTTTTTTAGTTTTTCACTTTTTTTAAAAGCAAACATATTCTAATATGCTTAATGTTATATTTAAAGTCAATTACTTCTTTTGTTTCATCATGATGTCATGTAAAATGTATAAATATATGTATATATAAGAATATATGTATAAAAAATTATTTCTATATTTAAAATAATTAAAAAATTCAAACCGACTAATGACCGACTAAATCTGATTAGTCGCCCGACTACCGATTAATCCTTAGTAGGTGACCCCGCCGACCGAGTACCGACTACCACTTTCTGCAACCTTGATTCCTTGCATAATTTTATCCAAATCCACTAAAAAAGCTTGTTTAGTCCTTTCATCTAAACCAATTAGTGGTGCATAAACTGAGATGATATTCATAAATTTCCTACTTTGAGCACCAATTTTAGCAAAATAATATGATCCCTGAACCTTTGCACCTCAACCACACTATCCCTAAAATCCTTATGAACAACCACTCCAACACATTTTGTCTCTTGGAGGCATAGTATCTGAATCTTCCTTCTCTCCCTCATATCTACTATCTTCATCGATTTGCCAGTCAAAGTGCCAATATTCCAACTATCTATCTGCAACTTCCTTTGCAACCGCTTTTGGACTAGCTTCTTTACTTGCATACGTCCATTTTACGAGAACCCTTGCAAATTTTGGATTGCATCCAAGCGACGATGCAGCGAAACTAGGTTATTTACCCGCATGTGTTCTTCATACGAGAACCCTTGCAAATTTTGAACTACATCTGGTCAGCGATATAGCGGTGCTTACCAACTTTTCATTGCATTCGGGCTATGCAACGTGTTACTAGTAGGGAATGCCCAATGAAATCTAAATATTTGCTTTAATCCATGTTGAAAAGATTTGAACTGTTTCAAGACAAATTCTTAAATAGTGTTCTTAAAAGAGCATTGTTTAGGTATTTGTCTCTCTTGCGCTGGCTACCGGCTACCTAACGTGCAACCCTCATTTACACATACAAAAAACCCTAATTTGACAAAATCCACAAACTATGCTTGCAACGATTCTCCTTTGATCCGAAAAATTCATCTCCAAGTGAATTGCTTGATCATCGAGCGCACTAGTGCATTCGTCGGGATTCGTCGGAGGAATCTCCCCAGTTTTGGATCTTTCTTCACCAATTCAGCATGCCATTTATAATTTTTCTAGAATAGGGAATGAAAATGCAAACATTCCACCCTTCACTTAAGTTTTTTCTCCCCATTTGTCCACTTCTCAAGTTTAACCTTCCCATAAATAACTTTTTATGGAGCTCATAATCCCTTTAAAATTTAAAAATTCCCCATGGTAGCCTGTAATCCCTTATATTGAGGGATACATCTCTCAATTGAGAGGATCCATCAATAACGACTAGGGTTTTCTTCCCTCCCTAACTGCAGTAGCAACGAGCCGGGAATGGGAGGAGCATGTAGAGTAGCTGGCATAGTCGGCATTGAGGGCTCTGACTATTTGACCATGGGTTCCAACTGTGATGGCGACAGTATACGTGAAGTAAATGTCAGTGGCATTTAATGAGCAGGTGGTTGTGATGGCATCAACCGCAATATCTCTAGCCATAGCAATGGTGGCCTTGAGAAAGGTGGCAAAAGTCTTCATTGACGCCTTCGACGTTGGGGAGCTAAGCTTCAAAGTTCGGCAGACAACGGCACTCTTAGTTGTGAAGAAGCTGAGGCGGCTGCATTTCTTGATCGTGCACCCACAAGCATGGATGGTAACGTTTGCGCTCCAGGTTGCTTCACTCATAGTCACTAATTGGGTAGATCGGGTATCCTTCGAGAGTTGACCAAGAGTGGTGTCATCACGATACCTTCCTAACACGATATCAGGTGGGGAGAAGTCGTATTCTCAATCACAACCCCATTCGGTGCCTCAGCATTTTGAGGGGGCGTCTGAATTGACCCCTCTTAAACTGCTCCATCTCACAGTGATTCCTAAGATAGAGGTCCTCTTCAGATGTGCATGGTAGTGTGTTGGCAACGAGTTCCCATGCAATTTCGGACAGTGTGGAGAATGAAGAGACAATGAAAATAGCTCAATTTATTCTAGAGGTCTAGGGGGTCTTTATATAGGACAAAACCCTAGAGAGCTCAAAGAAAGGGAAAAATGTAAAAGTGTCCCTAATGGTGTTACAAATAATAATAAAGATCCATATAATAGCGCATCACTAACACTCTCCCTCACCCCAAGAGAGATGCTTCTTGGATACCACTGCCTTTACATTTGCAAGTTGAAGATTTGTGTTGATTTGAGTAGTAGTGATCTTTCCAATCTTGACAGCATCACGACCAAATGGCAGTCAATCTTCAATCTCTATATGCTTGGTTCGCTCATGAAACACTGGATTCGTGGCAATGTATGTGGCATATTTGTTGTCACAGTATAGTGGAATAGGTGTAGTGACAATAATACTGAGTTCTTGCAGAAAAGTCAATAGCCACGTGATTTCACAGCTAGCTTGAGCCATTGCCCTATACTCTACTTCTGCACTGGATCTGGACACAACAGTTTGTTTCTTACTTCTCCGAGTAACAAGGTTTCCTACAACCATCATAGCATATCCTACGGTAGAGCGTCGATCCTCTGGCGAACATGCATAATTAGCATCTGCATATGCGATAATATCGGCGTACCCATTTGCCCCATAAAAGAGGCCACACCCTGATGAATCCTTCAGGTATCGTAGAATTTGAAGAACACTTGCCAATGACTGTAACACGGTTACTCCATGTATTGGCTAGCTCTGCTCACGACATAAGAAATATATGATCTAGCGACAGTAAAGTAAAGAAGTTTGCCCACCAGGTTCTTGTATCGCATAACATCTTCGAAGACAGGATCAGAGGATGTTAAGTGTTTCTTTGGGTCTGCAGGAATATAGAGGGCTTGCATCTAAGTAATCCGGCTTCAGTAAGGATGTCCAGACAATATTTCCTCTGTGAAAGATGAAGGCCCTCTGTAGTGCGTAGTACTTCTATACCCAAGAAGTATCGTAGCGGTCCAAGGTCCTTGGTAACGAACACCTTCTGGAGGAAGGCCTTGGTCTCTAGTATCCCTTGTCATCATAACTTGTGATAGCCATATCATTCACATAAACTGCAAGTATAACAGTACAAATTGTTCGTCTTCTAACAAACAAAGAATAATCAGATGTTCTCTGGAATCCAAGAGCGTTGATTTCTGTAGTAAGTCTGTCGAACCATACCTTGGACTCTACTTCAAACCATATATAGCCTTGCGAAGTCGACATACGCACTCCCACTCGATCTCATAGCCTGGAGGCTATATCATGTACACCTCCTCATCAAGATCACCATATAGGAATGCATTTTTCACATCTAACTGAAAAATAGACTAGGCTTTCTTAGCTACCACTGAAAGTATAGCCCTTATCGACCCCATTCGTGCAACTGGTGAAAATGTCTCAAAGTAATCTACTCCATACGTATGTGTAAAGCCTTTGGCCACAAGACGGGTTTTCAACCTGTCAATGGACCCGTCTGGTGACTGCTTGGTTGTGAAAACCCATCTGCATGCTACAGGTTTAGTCCCCTTGGGATATTGTACGAGATCCTATGTCCCCCTGGAAATAAGAGTATCCATCTCTTCATTCATGGCCCGTCACCATCACGAATCATGCAAAGCACTATGATGGTTTATCGGAATAGAAATAGACATGAAAGCATCAGCATATCATCTGTCCGTGGAAGATAAACTAGCAGTAGAAGTGAAATGAGACATAGGACGAGAAGTACATTACCTCTTAGTTCTTCGTAGAGCAATAGGAAGCTCCTGAGGATCATCTGGGACAGCAGTGGAGGGGACACTTGTAGAAGATCTATCATCCTACACTAAAGGAATAGGTAAAGGAATATCTGGTGTAGAAGATATTTGTATGTGCCTATAGACAATGGGTAGAGATGGGAGATCCAGAGGAACATCTGTAATTGATTGAAGAAACGTGTATGCTCAAAAAAGGTTACATCTGCAGAAATGTAATAGCGATGTTCAGTTGGATCATAACACCTGCAACCTTTTTGAGTACGAAAATAACCACGGAAGACACATTTAATTGCACAAGGAGAAAGTTTGTTTGCAGTATGAAAATTACGAAGGACACGCAACCAAAGATACGCAAGGGGAGTGGAAAGGGTGCCTCATTTGGGTGAAGCAAAGAGAAGGGGGTGGATCCATTTAGGGTTGGCGATGGAATTCTGTTGATAAGATGGACGGCGGTCAAAATAACATCCCCCCAATAGGTTTTTGGAACTTTCATCTGAGTAAGAAGTGAGCGAGCAATATTCAGGAGATGTCTGAGTTTTCTCTCATCGATTCCGTTTTGTTGGGATGTATACGGGAAGGAGGTTTGATGTATGGTACCTTGAGACGCAAAGAAGTTTGTTAGGTCATTTTGAGTGAACTCCAAGGCATTATCATAACGGAAAATTTGTATATCAGAGGAGAAAATATTCTTGACATAATAAAAGAAGTTTTGACAATATTATTAATTTCTAAACGTTCTTTTAAAAGATAGACCTAAGACGACCGACAGTAATCATCAACAAAACCGGCAAAATACTTACGGCCACTCACAATACGGACCGGACAGGGTCCCAGATATCACAATGGACTAAAAAGAAGGGAACCTCACAATGAGACTCGGTATGAGCAGGAAACGACGCTCGATGATGTTTCCCGAACTGACATGCTTCACACTCAAAAGGCTTGAGCATAGACAGTTTGGGAAACATTAAAGAGAGGGTTTCGGCAAAAGGATGATCGAGACGAAGATGCTAGAAAAGATGATCAGCAGCGATAGACGCAGCGCCAATAAAATCAGAGTCAGAGAGAATGTTGAGGTAGTAAAGACCATTCGTCCCCCACCAAAGATCTGTCTCGCTCGGATGTCCTAAAAATAACAACAAAACTCATCAAATATAACTCGACAGTTAAGTTCAGTGCACAGCTTGTGAACAAATAATAGAATAAGAGGAAAGTCAGGAATGCAGTGAACTCTAGTAAGTCGGAGTTTCGGGGAAAACTCAATAGTGCCTACAACAGAGATAGGTGAGTGAGCTCCATTGGCAACCTGGACAGAGTCTTCACAACAGAAGATGGTCGTAAGGAGGTGAGAAGACAATCCTCTCCCGTCAGATGGGTTGAGTCACCTGAGTCAATGATCCATACAGGAGTGGATGTAGAGGCAGAGCTGGCAATTGTACATGATGTAGTGGACAAACTAGCAGTTGGAGTAGACACAGAGGTGTCATTAGCAGAGTTCTGGAGTAGTTGTCGAAGACGAGCATACTCAGATGGAGTAAAAGAGGCATGACTATCACCGGATAGTTGATCATGAGAAGTGTCTGTGGTATCATAGGTGTCATCAAATGGAGTTGTCTCATAGGCACAGTTGGAATTGGGAGGCATGCACTTTTCCCGACAACGTTCGAACGGATGATTCAGACGTCCACAATGTATCCAGGATAGATAGCGGACGGTAGCAGAATCACGTCCACATCCGCATCCTGAGTCGTGTCATCATCGAAACTCATGACCACGACCACGGCCAAATTCGCATACATGTCCTTCATAGTGGGATTATCCTCTAGCAAAATGTGATGTAGTCTTAGCAGACATAAGTGGTGAGGGAGATTCCAATTCCTGTAGTAGACCAAGGATGGTCTCAAGATTTAGTAGCATTGCAGCAGTCAAAAATTGGTCCTTTACTGTCTTGTATCACGGACGTAATCCTGATAAGATGCGATATACTTGCCACTCTATGTGTTCTCCTATCTGTTTGTCACAGCAAGCATGCTAAAATAAGAAGTTCCTCAAGGCCTGTGAGGAGATGGTAGTACTTAATCAAGAATGTATATGCTTGATTCGCTAACCAAATCCATATGTAGATGTCTAAAAGTCTGGACTTGGTTGTCTTTTGGGAGTAAGTATTCTCAAGGCTCTCCCACAAAGATTCGAAGCTATGTTTGGATCAACGTTGTTGGTCATCCACGTGATTACCTGATAGTTGTCCACGTACCAGGTATCAGTCTTTATCAGTCTCCTTGGGCAGATCTTTCGTGAGGACATAGTTCTTCCGCTGACCACCAATAAACACCTTGAATGATCGAGACCATAGTACATAGTTCTCGGAGCCCTTTAGTTTGATAGACGTGGCATGTACCATTACAGCAGAAGTCGATTACAAAGGCTTGGGCTCTGCAGATGCCATGATGATCGCATAAATAAAGAAGAGAAAGTGACTGAGACGGTTCTGATGATTTTACTCCAGCATCGTAGATTCCTAACAGGACATTGCATAGGAAGTCGGGGCCTGGAGTATTAGACGGAGACGTGTTAGCAACTTGAGATGATGTCATGGGCGACTAGGGAACATCAGCAAGTGCCTGGAGCGTTTGGGTATGGTGTGCTTGAGCAGCACAGCAACGACAGGAGGCGATGTGCTTGGAGGCGGGGCGTGGAGTGTATGGAGTACCAGGAGGCAGTGCAGCTGCACAACTGAGCGACATGTAGACCTTCATGCGAAGGCGCACCAGTGCCTGGATCACCAGGGCGATGAGGCCTGGAGGGGCGACAAGGCCTGGAGTGTCTAGAGGTGGTATAGCCACACACCCGAGCGATGCATGAGCCTTCAGGCAGAGGCATAGTGGCACCTGGATCTCAGGGCGAAGGGGCGATGAGGCTTGGGACTTCGAGCGGAGATGCAGCAGGCACTTGGGGCTCCAGGCGAAAGTGCTTAGGCCTCTGGGCAGAGGTACAACGGTGCCTGGAGATCCGGGCGAAGGCGCAATGAGGCCAAGAGCTTCGGGCGAAGGTACGACAGGCACCTAGGGCTCCGAGTGGAGGCGTAACAGGCAAGGTTGCAGAAGTCGGCAGTCGGTACTCGGTCGGCAGGGTCACTGACTAAGGATTAATCGGCAATCGGGAGAGTAATCGGATTTAGTCGGGCATTAGTCGGTTTTGATTTTTTTTTTAATAATTTATAATATATAAATCAAATTTTAATACATATGCTATCATTTATCTTCATAATTTTAGCAAATTTATTTGCTAACAATAACATTGACATATTAACATCTAAGTTCAACATCATCAACCCAAGAAAATCTAAGCAATAACATATTAACATCAAAGATCAACCTAGACAAAAACAAAAAAAATGAAGAAAACCTAACATTGTTATTTGCTAACAATAACATTAACATATTAACATCTAAGTTCAACATCATTAACCTAAGCAAATCAAAGCTATAACATCTAAGATTAACCTAAGCAAAAACAAAAAAAATTGATGAAAACATACATAACCTATTAACCTAGCATTGTTGTTTGCTAACAATAGCATATTAACATTTAACTTTAACATCATCAACCTAAAAACAAAAGGAAATAAAAGCAAAAAAAACCTACCTGCAGCCTGCTGGAGCCTAGACCAAGGGGGCGGCACGGGCGAGGAGGCGGGGCGCTGGGAGCAGCGAGGCGGCGCGACGCTGGGAGCGGCGAGGCGCTGGGTGCGGCACCGGCGACGGGGGTGCACTGGCGAGGCGGGGGGAGCCTGGGTTGGAGTTATCGCGCACGGGAGCGGGGGAGGGGTCGAAAGGATTGTCGTGCGTGTAGGGTTACTGTCTAACAGTAACCCCCTTTATTTCCAAATCCGGATCCCACTCGGATCTTCTATGCAAAAATCGGCCGCCTAAGATGGCATAGATCGGCGACGACGGTAGGAGCCAGTCTTAGGGCTGGTTGTGGCTGTAGAATTCTAGGTCAGAATACGGGTCTAGGACCGCTGCTCTGTTACCATGTGGAGAACAAAGAGATAATGAAAATAGCTCAATTTATTCTAGAGGTCTAAGGGTCCTTATATAGGACAAAAGCCTAGAGAGCTCAAAGAAAGGGAAAAATACAAAAGTTTCCCTAATAGCGTTACAAATAATAATAAAGAGCCATATAATAGCGCATCATTAACAGACGTCAACTACCAACCCCAGATGGTTTGGAGTTCTGAACTATGTTCTTGCTATAGATGTTATGTTCTTGTTCTTTGAGAATTGCAAGCTCTCCATTAGCGATTTCAGCCAAGCTTGTAAAAGTCGGCAGACTAGGCAAACTAGTCGAGTCAAGGGGGTAGCCAACTCGACTAGGCCAAGTCGGCCATTAGTCGTTCAACCCGACTAGTCGGGCCGACTAATTGGCTAATTTTTACATAGATCCTTTTTTTTCTTTTTTTTCTTTTTTTAAAAGCAAACTTATTCTAATATGCTTTATGTTATATTCAAAGTAAATTACTTTTGTTTCATTATGATAATAAAGAAAATGTACAAGCATGTGTAATTATATAAGAATATATGCATAAAATGATTTATATATTTAAAATAATTGAAAAATTCAAAACTACATAATGCTGACAAAATTCGACTAGTCGCCCGACTACCGATTAATCCGAAGTCAATGTCCACGTCGATCGAGTACCGACTACCACTTTCTATAGCCTTGATTCCAGCAGTTTATGGCGAAACCTTCTCCCACTATAAGCAGGTCCATGTTGAAAGATTTTTTACGCTTGCTATCGTCTACCTAACACAACCCCCACAAGGAGGATTTGAACCCTGATCTTTTGCGTAATTGGAAAACTTCACTACCCCTTTCCAGTGTGTTATGGATGTGGTAAAATATATTTTCCATCTTGTAACACTCTTCCAAATGTTTTCGACTTTCCATATGCATTGATTGGGATGTTCTTCCATTTTATGCTTGAAAATGATAACTTGTATTCTCAAATCCTCATTTTCATGTACTCAATCATCAATTAATGTGGCAACTTGATGGCTAAGCTTTGATACCACTTGATGCAGTCACGAAAAAAAGGTGAGAGACGAAAATAAAGATGTGGCAAGTTTCACGGGACGAGAGCGAAACAAGGATGAGATAGGAAACCCTAGAAAATAAGGGGGAGGAGAACTTAATCGTGTAGACACTCTAAAACAAAAGACGCACTATCCAATCATTCAAAACTTCTTCAAACAATGGACTATTAACCCCATTATATAAGGAGGGTTGAATTACAAAATAAGGAAAATAAAAATTGACCACTTAAGAAACCTAATTGGCTAGAGCCTTGATCTCGGAAGAGATGCAGCATTACAAGCTATTCGTAGAAGTAGTCTAACCACAACTCATTTATTGATTCTACAAAATCAGACGATTCGGACATCCACTTAAATTAGCAATTTTCTACCATCATAATTGAGATTCTAACCAACCTCAATTTATTTAACGACAAGGAAAATTGATATCCCGACGGAAAATCCGAATTTGACCAAATCCATAATCCCTCCTTGCATCACTTTCATATCAATCTTACGTACCTGCGAAATGACATTTTAAAAGTCGGTTTCTTCAATGCCTGAACTTCCACTAATAGAAGCATAAGATCATATTATGGCATCTTATGGATGTATCCCAGTTCTACCAAAAAGCAACAATAAGAGAGGAACACCTTACCCAAACGGACTCCGACTCAACCGTATTCGAACTCCGGCTCAGTTAAATCAATGAATACAGACACGAGTTCAAACTTGTTGAGGTCGAGTTGTCTTACAAGCCTCATTTTGTAGGTTGATTTCTATATTCTTGGTCGATAAACTCTAAAGAACCAAACTGAACTCGTGAGGAATCTAAATAGAAATAATAATAATATTCAAGTTGTTTTGAAAAAATACATAGATATACTTATTCTTTATCTCATACATACAAATATTATCTTTGTATTGTGTTATGCAATCTTATTTATTATGTATTCATATTAGTTCCTATTCCAATTGCATGTCACTATAATTAGATATTTATGTAAAAATTTCATGGCATATGTGTGGTGCGAGTTGTTAACAAACAATGAGTAAAATGTTTTTTATCGAGTAGAGTTGGTGATTTAAGCAAGAGAAAAAAATCGAACTCGAGTTAATAAAGCTAATGAGTCATATATCCAACTCAAACTTGAATTCGTTAACTTTTTAGTCACAGCATATCGAATCTTATCTTTAATGTTCGAAAAAATGAAAAAAATGTTTATTCCTTGAGCCTTAAGCTCTCTTATATAGGGAGAAACCTATGGACAAATTACATAAAGTAGACAGAAGAACAAATATATATATATATAAGGTACAGAAATATTGAATATATCTCGATACTCCCCTTTAAGATGGAGCATAGATATCTATCATGCTCAGCTTGGATGAACACTTCTGGAAGGGGCCTCTAAGTAGAGCATTGGTGAAGATACCTGTCATCTAGTCCCCTGAGCTAATATGAGATGTAGAGATGAAGCCTTTCTAAATCATGTCACGTATATAATGACAATTAATCTCAATGTGCTTTGTCCTCTCATGAAATGCATGATTATTCGTAATTAATAGGGCAGCTTGATAGTCGCATTCCAACGACATTGGAAGAAGAACATATATATGTAAATCTATTAGGACTGCTCAAACCCACATCAGTTATGCACATGCTTGTGCTATAGTTCGATACTCAGATTCAGCACTAGATCTAGCAACAACAGTTTGATTCTTACTTTTCCATGAGGAGAGAGAATCTCCAACTAATATAGAAAACCCTGATGTGGATTTCCTGTCCTTGGGGCATCATGCATAGTGTGCATCTGCGCACGCTGAGATGGTTATAGAAACACCCCTTTAAATAGCAGACATGTACCTGGAGATGATTTGAGATACCTTAGTATCATCTGTATAGCATTCATATGAACTTGACGAGGTTGTTCCATGAATTGGGTCAACCGACTGACCGCAAATGAAATATCATGTCCACTAATGGTAACATAAAGAAGCTTTTCAACTAGCACTTTGTATCTTCTCATGTCCACCTCATCAATATCACCATCATAGAGCTTCACGCTTGGATCCATGGATGTAGTCGCAGGTCGACATCCAAGCATACCCGTGTCACTCAACAAGTCAGTGACATACTTTCTCTGGGTCATACAAGCCGCTTTCTATTTCTGGCAAACTCCAATCCCAAAAAGTATCTTAGGGCTCCTAGATCCTTGTTAACAAATTCACAACCCAGAAATTCTTTTGCCCTCTTTATTCCCTGCATATCATCTCCTTCAATGAGTATATCATCAACATACACCATAATAGTAGTCATACCTCCGGAGATTCTCTGTATAAAAAGAAAGTGATCTGCATTCGACCATTTGAACCCATGTTTCGCAAACAAGTCTGAGAGCTTCTGTAACCAAGCTCTAGGACTCTGCTTAAGGCCATAGATTGCCTTATGAAGTCTGCACACCTGTGAACACTCCCCCTCAACAGCAAACCCAGTTGTTGTTGCATGTAGACTTCCTCTTGAAGATCACTATACAGAAAAGCATTCTTGACATCTAACTGAAACAGAGGCCAATCTCGCACCACGACAACAGATAAAAGGATGCATAAGGTAGAATATCGAGCAACAGGGTAGAACGGGTCAAGATAATCCACCTCGTATGTCTGTGTAAATCCACGGGAAACCAGTCGAGATTTGTACCTATCAATGGTACCGTTTGTATTCTGCTTCACCGCGAAAACCCATTTACAACTGACTGAGACGCCCCAGCAGGGGCGGGGCTAAGGCTCCAGGTACCTCTCGACTGAATAGCAACCATCTCTTCTTCCATAGCTAATCGCCATCGATCGTCTTGCAGGGCCTCCTGATAATTCTGTGGAATGGCCATGATGGATAATGCAACTACAAACTTCCGGAAATCATCAGTCAAGTGATCAAAGGAGTCCATGGATGCAATAGGGTATGTAGCGCAGTTATGCTTCTGCATCTGAAACGCAATAGGTAAGTCCAACTCAGTAACCTCCACACCTCTCTCATGTACAGAGCCCTGCTCAGGTAGATCACCAGACCCATCGTTAGATAATATGTATTCAGAACATACCTCACGTGTACTAGATGATAAGCGGTGACCATGAGCAGAAGTAGGCCGGCGGGTATAGTAATGTGGCAAGGGTGGAACCGGGACCATAGTAGATGGTGGAGGTAGGGGGGTGATGGTATTGGTGTAGACAATGGTGATGGTGGCATGTATATGTAACCATCAGAATCTGAGGAGGCCAACCGATCACCTGTAGGAGAAAAGTACATCACCGACTTAAAAAATGTGACATCAGCACTAACATAATACTTCTTGTGCAGTGGATCATAACACATATACCCTTTTTATGTCCTGGAGTACCCTATGTTGGGAAAATAAAGAGAGATGTTTATTCCTTGAGCCCTAGGCTCTCTTATATAGGGAGAGACCAATGGGCAAATTACATAAAGTAGACAAAGAATAAAAAAATAGATAAAAGATACATGAACATAAAATATATCTCTACATCCCCCCTCAAGATGGAGCATAGATATCTATCATGCTCAGCATGGATAAGCACTTTTGGAAGGACACCCTAAGTAAGGCTTTGGTGAAAATGTATGTCGTCTGGTCTCCTAAGCTGGCATGGGATGTAGAAATGAAACCTTTCTGGATCATATCACGTATATAATGATAATCAACCTCAGTGTGCTTTGTCCTCTTGTGAAATGCTTTAGCAATAAATAATGCAACCGGATTGTCGCATTTCAACGACATGGGAAGAGGAACATCTATATATATCTGTCAGGACTGTTCGGACCCACATCACTTCTGTACATGCTTGGGCCATTGCTCTGTACTCAGATTCAGCGTCGGATCTAGCAAACATGGTTTGCTTCTTACTCTTTCCATGAGACAAGCGACTCTCCAACAAATATAGTGAATCCAGATGTAGACTTCCTGTCCTTTGGGTACCCTGCATAGTCTGTGTCTGCGCATGTTGAGATAGTAATAGTGCCATCCTTTTTAAACAACATCCATGCACCTGGAGATGATTTAAGATACCTTAGTATCATTTGTATAGCATCCATATGTACATGACGATATTGTTCCATGAACTGGCTCACTCTACTGACTGCAAATGAAATATCAAATATGGTAATGGTAACATAAAGAAGCTTTCCCACCAGTTCATTGCATCTTCTCCTGTCAACCTCATCGGTGTCATCATCATACAGCCTCATGCTTGGATCCATGGGTGTAGAAGCAGGTCGACATCCAAGCATACCCGTGTCACTTAGCAAGTAAGTGATGTTTTCTCTGAGTTATCACAAGCCCTTCTTGATTTCTGGCAAACTCTAATCCCAGAAAGTATCTAAGCACTCCTAGATCCATGGTAACAAATTCACGGCCCAAAAATTCTTTTGCTTTTTTATATTCTCTACATATCATCTCCTGTAATAAGTATATCATCAACATACACCATAATAATGGGCGTACCTCTGGAGGTCCTCTGTACAAAAAGAGAATGATATGCATTCGAATGGTTGAACCCTTGCTTATCAAACAAATATGAAAGCTTCTGGAACCAAGCTTTCGGGCTCTGCTTAAAGCCATAGATGGCCTTATGAAGTCCACGCACCTGTGAACACTCCCCCTCAACAGTAAACCCGGGCGGCTGCTGCATGTAGACTTCTTCCTGAAGATCACCATACAAAAAAACATTTCTGACATCTAATTGAAACAAGGGCCAATCTCGAATTACAACAACAGATAAAAGAATTTGTAAGGTAGAATGATGAGTAACTGGAGAAAATGTGTCAAGATAATGGACCTCGTAAGTCTGAGTAAACCCCAAGGTAACCAGTTGAGCTATGTACATGTCAATGGCAGTGCTACCACTTACATTTTGCTTGACTATAAATACCCACTAGCAACTTAATATAGATGCCCTAGTAGGAGCTAGAACAAAGCTCCAAATACCTCGTGACTGAAGAGATGCCATCTCTTCCTCCATAGCCAGTTACCATTTATTGTTAGCCAATGCCTCATGGTCTGTCAGTGGTATATCCACAGCGGACAAAGCAACTGCAAACCTCCTGATGTCACCTGTCAGACGCTCAAAGGTGACATGAGAAGAATCAAATATGACGCACATGAACGCTTCTGCTTCCTCATATCAATAGGCAAAACAAGTTCTGCAGCATTTGTATCAACGTCCTTATCATCCCCATCATGAAATAGCCCCTGCTGAGAAATACCATCAGACCCATCATTAGAAGTAATGTTGTCATACCAAACCAGGGGCATGCTTGATGATTGGCCATGATCATGAGCAGGAGCTAGCCGCCGACTGTAGTGATGTGGTAGAGGAGGAACCAAAACAATGGGAGGAGCTAATACTGATGGAGGTGATAGTGGTGGAGGTGGTGGTAGTGGAGGTGATGGTGGATACATAGGTGGAGGTGGAATATAGATCTCATCATCTAAATTTGACGATGCCAACATGTCGCCTGTAGGAGAGAAGAACGTGACAGACTCAAAAAACGTGACATCTACACTGACATAATACCTCCGACGACAATGAATGATATCGACGACAACCCTCTTGAATCCTGGAATACCGGACAAAAACGCATTTGACTGCCTTAAGAGAGCTTGTCAATCCTTGGAGACAATTGATGAACGAACGCAACGGACCCAAAAACACGAGGGGTAAGGGAGAAAAACTCCTTGTCAGGGAAAACAAGGGAGAAAGGTTTCTTCTCCCCCAACATTGATGAGGGCATACGGTTAATGAGGTAACATGTTGTGAGAACCGCATCGCCCCAGAATGAGTGTGGTGCACAACTCTGAACAAGAAGCGTACGAGTGACATCAAGAAGGTGACGGTGATTTCTTTCCATGACATTATTCTGTTGGGATGTGTAAGCACAAGATGCTTGATGTAGGATGTCGTGAGATGAAAAGAACTGATATAGTATATGGGTAAGAATTGAACGACAAGCGAGGTGAGATCTGAAGAAGAATTTGATGCAATTTCTGAAGAGGAAGATGACCAACGTGCAGATGCCATAGATAAGGAGAGACAGGTACAGTAGAATGAGAGGATGCTCCAGCATAAGGTGTTTGGGCAGGTCGATACAGCAAGAATGTACCACATGGCTTTGGCAGTGGGCTGATGCAAGACATCGTTCGCAATGTCTGGAATCAAGGTACCAGACAACCAGACCTGAGCATAGGCGTCATCAGCCTCCCATGAGGCATACAACCATGTCTTCTCTGTTGGTTCATCGTCGGTAAGAATATGATTTTTACCCATCGGCATCATTAGGCTCATGAATTGCATGGCAAATAATTCGTAGTTTGACACATCCATCTTCGCAATAGGCGCAGGACCTTTGAAGGCGCATGTGGTGGGGATCTCTACCTTATTTTCCGACATGATGATTGGAGACGACTAGAGTTGTAGACTAGATAAACTTTGGTCTAGACAGACATGAAGGGGTTTGGTTGCATGTGTAGACTTACACAACCAAACCCATCAATATGGAGGTGCGGGAGGAAGTCCCTCGAGAAAGAAAATGACAGCAGGGCCTAAGGGGCTGCAATGCGGAGGCGGCGGGGCTGCAAGGCGCAGTGCGGGGCCGCACGGCAACGTCGCAAGGCAGGGTACGATGCTGCAAGGTGAGGTACAAGGACGCACGGCGGGGTGCGAGACCGTACGGAGAAGCCGCAAGGCAGGACGGCACAGCGGAGCTGCAAGTCGGGGTAAGGGGTCGCACAACGGGGCCTCAAGGCAGGACGACACGGCAGGGCCCTAGCTGGTTGTGCCCTGGGCAGCGGCGCCCTAGGCGACGAGGCCCTAGCCGGCGGTTGCGGGAGGCTTGAAGGGTGGGGGGATTAGGGTTAGGGTTCGGTACAGGAACTCCGATCTAGGACCGTCACTTTAATACCATGTTGGGAAAATAAAGAGACGTTTATTCCTTGAGTCCTAGGCTCTCTTACATAGGGAGAGACCTTTGGCAAATTACATAAAGTAGACAAAGAAGAAAGAAAATAGATAAAAGATACATGAACATAAAATATATCTCTACACCCTACAAAGACACACTTGACAGCCCTAGGAGAGAGCTTGTCAATACCTGAAGACAACTAGTGGACAAATGTGACCGATCCAAACACACGAGGAGTAAGTGAGAATAATTCCTTTTAAGAAAAAACAAGAGAAAAAGGAATTTTCTCACTAAAACCAACGAGGACATGCGATTAATAAGATAGCATGCTATAAGGACGACATTACCCCAAAAAAGAATATGGAGCATGAATCTGAATGAGAAGTGTTCTTGAAACATCAAGCAAATGACGATGCTTCCTTTCTGCAACCCCATTTTTTTGGGAAGTATAGGCACACGATGTCTGACGAATAATACCTTGGGTTGAAATAATTGGAAAGAGAATGAGTACAGAATTCCAAGGCATTATCGGTTCTCACAAATTTCACAGATGATGAAAACACATTTTGCACTTCAGTAAGAAAAGTTTTGATAACATCTACAGCTTCAGATTTATTGCGTAATAAAAAGATCCAAGACAGACGAGAGAAATCATCCACTGCAACAAGATAAAACATGTCCCTGATGATCCGTAACACGACTAGGACCCCAAATATCTATATGAAACAACTCAAAAATGGAGCTACTGCTCCGACTTTGACGATTGGGAAATATCGACCAACGATTTTTTCCCAATTGACAAGCCTCACATCGAAAGTACGAGTGAGGAGAAATCTGAGTAGGATACGACATATTTTTTGGAGCGGGAGATGACCAAAACGCAGGTGCCACATGAAGCATGAGACAGGTCCAGCAAAAGAGAAGAAATGCTAGCATACGGAGTCCGAGTTAAGCGATAGAGGCCACCTTGCTCACGACCACAACCAATCACTTTACACATAAGGATGTCCCGAAATACAAGTGAAGATAGGTCAAAAATAGCTCGACAATGTAAATCCCTTGTAATCTGACTATTGGATAATAAGTTCATAGAAAAGTCAAGTGCATGCAACACGTTCTGTAAATGTATAGAGGGTGTCAAACGAATCTCCCCATGTCTTGTAATTGGGGAATAAGTCCCATCTGCAATAACCATCGTGTGTCCTGGAGGAACATGTTTGTATGATGTAAGTTGATCCTTGTCTCCACACAAGTGATGCATGGCACCAGAATCCATAATCCATTCAACTACATCGAATCTACAACTACTAGTGAGTGCATAAGTACTACCAGAAGTACTGGAGGAGGCTGAAGCAGCCACATCAGAGAAACTCCCAGAGGCTGAGGAAGACATGACAAGACTGGATGGAGCATGGAAGGACATATCGATATCGGTACCATGTCGATACCAATATATCGCCGATATATCGACCCATATCGCCGACATCGGACCGAGATTGTGCATTTTTGGCATGTCGATACCCAATATCGACCATATCGACGATATATCGGTGACTTGTCAATATCGATATATCGCCGATATATCGAGATATGGTCGTCCATGGGATGGAGGTATGATGCCCCTCAATCGTGCTACAAGATCATCAAATTGTCGATCCATTGAAGAGGCAACTGGAGGCTCAATCTACTCAGCCACACGAGCAGAGGCAGGAAATACATGCTTAAAGTAGCATGTATCTTCGGTATGTTTAGAACGATGGCAAAAAAGTGCAGGGCTGACGAACACGACCTCCTTTACAGTGAGGTCCTCGTCCATGAAACTGAGAAGAACCTCCTCAACCTCAAGAGGCAGCAATCGCTGAAGAAGTCTAACTGGCAGTGGAAGATGGAACAGTGATCTGATTGAGCCTACGGAAGGCTTCCTCCATCAGAGGAATAGTAGTCTGCCAAAATCTGAGAACGGGTTGCCTCATACTTAGGAGGCTGTCAGGAACACACCAACCACGGTGGCATTCCGATAAGTCTTCCGTTGCTCAGGGGTAGATGTCAGAGGCATGAAGCTATAGAGCTTCTCAAACATCCCACGCAAGGATGTATATAGCGAGTGGAGAGGTCATCCATTCTGCCTGATAATAATGATATCATGCTAGAGCTGTAGAATCTTTGTTTCATTCTTCGCTTGTGAATAAGTGGCAGCAAGACTATCCCACATCGCATTGGTTGTGGGTTGATGGAGTATATCATTGGCGATCTCTAATGCCAATGTACCTAAAAGCCAAATCTTGGCATATGCACCATCCGCCTCCATGAGGCGTTAACCCAGTCTTCTCGGTCGGTTCTTCCTCGATAAGAATGTGTTTCTTACATGTAGACTTGATCATGTTCATGAACTACATAGCCCACAGTTCATAGTTTGACCCATCCATCTTTACTATAGGCACAAGACCTCTGAAGGCGTCAATGGAGGGAACCTCGATCTTGCTTTCTAACATGATGGCTCAAGAAAACTAGAGATGAAGACTAGACACGGGTCGGTCTATACTGACAGAGAGATATGATTGCATGTGTAGACTCATACAACCAATCTCATCAAACAAAAAAAACTCAACGACGGCGCTTTTAGAGGAAGGTGACGGTGCCCGTGGAAAGAGGCGAGGCCAGGCGACGGCGCAGAGAGGGGGCGGTGATACAACCTGCGTGGAAGGGAGGGGGATACAGGACCACAAGCGACGGCGCAGCCTGCGTGGAAGAGGGTTGCGGGGGCCCAGGAAGTAGGGGTGGCGGCGCCCTGCGTGGAGAGGAGAGGAGAGAGGGGGAGGGGGCTTAGGATTAGGGTTTCAGAGCGCCGATCTAGAACCGTCCCTCTGATACCATGTTGGAAAAACGAAAAAAATGTTTATTCCTAGAGACCTAGGCTCTCTTATATAGAGAAAGACATATGGGCAAATTACATAGAGCAGACAAGAGAACAGAAAAATATATAAGGTAAAGAAAGTTGAGTGTAAGTCAAGCTCTTCAAGCCTATTCTTTCCGAACATCTCAACCCAAACGTGCCTCCAATACACATGATTTTGCTTGAGAAAAAACCAATCTGCCATCCACATTCTCTTCGTCCCAACCTTCACTCAACCATCATCCTCACCCGCTAGATGGTGGCCCTCGCTCTCCTCTCATCCCCTGCCTAACGATGGCCCTCATACGCCCCTCATTCCCCACTTCCACTCATGTTATGTAACAAGTTAAAAGAAGCGTTGGAAAGCTGTAGCCAGATTTACAAAATAGGATCCTCTTACAAATGATTGGTAGTGAAATTTGAAAAGCAAAACTTCTTGCATTATTAATTTCTCAAAAGAACATAGGATCAATTAGTTCTTTTCTTGGCATGGAAGTTTCGCACATTAAAAAGGCACAATTCTTTCTTAGCAAAAATTCCATGTAAATGAAACTACTATGATGGATTGCAAACCTATGACCATACATCATCATTCGTGTTACAATTGAGAACTTTGGTAATTCAGACTTTCTATTTGTTACACGATAAAGATCTATAATAAATAAGTTGCCTATGCTTGTCTACCGGTAGAATTGGCATTACCTCTTTTCGTTGCACAATTCTGTCAAATCAGACACAAATCTAAAGAGGTATATTGAGTTAGTGTTAACCAAGTCATACTATACTTGAACACTACTCCTTCAAAATATCTCTACTTGATAATCATGGATACTTTTGTGTCATTAGTTATTCCGATGCTAAATATGAATGATACCTACACGAGGGTAGGCATTCTCCTACTGGCATCTATACCTTTATTTAGAGGAACCTGATTAGTTCATTTAGCAAAACAAGTTGTCTCCAGATCTATTTTGTGTCATAATGTCCCATCATGGCACATATTACAATAATACCAACCATGCATTTTCTCACTTTAAGCAAGGTGTCAAAGTGAACTACTTGCTTCCAAACAAATCGAATTCGGATTATACCCAGGCTTAGATACGAAAGTCAGATCCTACACTTTCAACAATTCTTTAGTCTTGCACACCCCCTCTTAAAGATTCTTGTTACAACTTCTCACACCATCAAACCGGAGCTCTACTAAAGGATTCATTAATTACTTTCCGTTCTATACAATTTCAGCATTTCTTCACCACATATGTCCCAATATATTCTGATAATAAGATAGAATCTTGCAATCCAGATAATTCTGCCTCTCATGAGAGCACTAAACACAGGCTAATGTCACTTTCTTGTTGGAGCAGTGCTTTTGGAAAGATTTCACTTTTTACATCTAAACATATGAGAAAATTGACATTTTTAGAGGAACACCCTCATCATTAACTGGACATTATTGTACCAGGCAGAGCACAACACACAATCCTTATTGAGCTAAGATTTAAGAAAGAAAAATGTTTTCTTTCTATTTTTAATTTAATTTGGACTTCTTTGCAACTTTTCTGTTCACTCCAACAAATTCTTCTCAACAAGAAGATGAATGGTATGCTTTTGTCTGCACGAGGATATAATGATTGGGCATAAGGTTTACGATGGTTTGATATAGAAAAACATTTGTAAAGGCTACTGTACTGCAGAAGAGAATGTAAAAGATGGGATATGAATTAAAGAAAAAGAAATTTTTCATTATTAGAATAGTGTTATCATGATAATGAGACTATCGAATTTTCATCACTAAACTCACGAGCAAAAATGAAAGAAATAGAATTTGATTAAAAAAATCCAACAAAAAATTCACCTCTGATTCAGCATCAGTGCGGAGAGATATATCTAATTTATTGTAAATTTCAGACTCCGCAGTAGGATCTCCATCAAAGGATGCAATAACAAACTGGTCATTATATCTATCATACAAAAATAACCAGAGTCAGGAATGGCTAATAAATCTAAAATAAATCAATTATTAAAAACAAGAGACTCGTGCTCCAAGAAAAGTTGATGCAGATCAAGTATTCAGCCCATTCTTTTGGGAAGTGCTCCTTAGATTGTGCATAACAATCATGTTAGGAAAGCATAAACCTCTACCCATTGTTTGAAAAAACATGCCTCGAGACGCAAATGCACTCGAGGCAAATGGGGCGGAGAAAAAGAGCCTCGAGGTGACCGCTCGAACCCCCCGGTTGAGGCGAGCGCCTCGGATGATCAAGGTTGTCGAGGCGCGGCGAGGCAGGTCAAGGCGGTACCTAAGACGTTATGGATTTACCAAGCATTTTTCAATAAAATAATTGGTTATATTGGTAATTCCAGATAATTATAAATGCCTAGTTCTTGAGGATATATTTATACAAGTTGAATGCTTAAATTTGACCTCTTTCCTATTCATATTTACCATTAACATGTCCAATTATTTCAGTGAAATCTTAATATTACATCCTTAAACATATGAATCTGTAAATCTCAAATGCATGTGAATTCGAATACACATAAAAAATGGGATGGAGGCATTGCCTCCGTGCTCGTTGACTGGACCAAGGCCTTAAATGGTTTCGGTCACCATTTCGGTACCGACCAAAACAGAATCTCGATGGAATTTCGACCGAAATTTCGGTCATTTTTTGTACTAGGACCCCCATATTTCGGTCATTTCGGTCGAATTTCAATTTCGATTGGATATCGATATTCGACAGAAATTCGACTGAATTTCGTTGAAATTTGAGGCCATGGACTGGACAACGAGACTCCCATACTTGTAGGGTATGATGGCACATGGGGACATCGAATCGTTCCTCAACAAGGTTCAACAAAACATACGGTTAGGATTCAAATCATATGATTGATATCAAAATCTCATATCTTTAATGACACCTATAGCCAATGACTCCTTTTTTGACAAATATTTTAGTGGCCAATGATTTTGTTTTTTATTAAGTGGAAATTTAGTAGAAAGGTTAATGGATTTGACATCATTTTTTCATGTTCTTATCTTCATAGTTTCATCATATATTACAATGTTATATATTATGTCTATCAAATTAGATTATTTCATCAATAAATATATTTATTATAATTTTTGTAATTATTTTCCTGTACAAACTGAGGCATGCACCTCGGCCGCCTCGAGGCTACATCTCGCCTCGCTTCCAGGGAAAATGCTTTGCTCTGCCTTTCGTTTTTTTTCAAACATTGCCTTTACCCTAAAGCTAAACCCTAGAAAAAATGCAAATTCTCCAAAAAATATTTAGTTCAAAAAATGAAGACAGGCAAAGGGAACCGCAATAGATTAACTAAAATACAAATAAAGGTAAGCAAGAGGAAAATGCATTTCTCTCATATAATAAAACCCTGTTGAATGAACTTCCGGAAAAGAAGAAACAGCAGAAGGTGGCAGCAAGAGTCAAAGACATAAAACCCTCATATGATACGACCATTTCATCTAGATGTCTTGGATATCCTCCAAGAATAATATTTATAAGCTAAAGAAAAATCCATTTAAAGGTCAATAAAAAGAGCGGCAGCGGTAGCAGCATGAGGATCCTATATGGGGTGCAGATCGAGTTCCCTACCTAAGTAGCGGGGTAGTGGTATGAGGACATCATGCAGAGTAGCATCCAATTAGATCACCACAAATACAACGAAGAAAAAAATAAAAGGTAATGTTCACAAGGTTCAGGATTGTGACCCATGCACAACGTACGTGGCCATATGTACTTACCAGGCGACTGAACCATATTCACGAAATTGATCATTTTGCAGTCCAATCCATAAAATCACTCGACATAGCCAGATATACCACATATTCAGTCTGTGTTCCAAAACCATTAACATTAGAGTTTAATTTTCACTTGCTTTAAAACGTTACTTTTGTTGGTAGTAATATTGAATCTTCAACTTTACTTAAAAGGTGAAACCTTCTCCTGCTTTATGTAGGGCCGGATTCTCGCTCAAATCCATACAGAAAAACCTGACTACTTTTTACACTGGTTATTGGCTACCTAATACAACCCCTACAAGGAAGGATTTGAATCGTGGTCTTTGGGTGGTAGGCGCATTGCACTACCACAAGACCATTGAAGTGGGTACTATGGATTTCAACTTTACTATTTACAAAAATTGAAACCTAATAACAATTATCATATATTTAGGGTTTTTATCAACCATGCCCCTCTAAGATATTGCAATATCAGTTTTATACCCCTCATTTTTGGAATATCAGTTCAACCCAAGGTTCGAAAAAACGAAAGACGGAACGAGACGTTTTCGTCGGAATCGAGGCAAGGCGTAGCCTCGAGGCGATCGAGGTGTAAGCCTTGATTTATAGAGAAAATATGCAGAAAACTATAATTATATGTTCTTTGTCCAATATATAATACTTAACAATATAAAATATGATGAAATAATAGAGATAAGAACACCATAATAGAAGATAGAACATCATACCCCTTTATACACATTTTCATCCAATCAAGAAGAATTCATTGTGTATAACTATTGTGAAAGAAATAAACAATACATATCTATCTGTGAAATATTGGTGTAATTAAAAGTACGATTAAATATATGTCGGAGAAATTTATATTATTTGTTTAATATATGACTACACGAGAAGCCATGAATCCTATCCATTTCGAGCAATCCTTTGACATATTGTTGTAAGTAAAATTACGATTAAATATACGTCGAAGAAATTTATGTTATATGTCAAACATAAAATATATGGCAACATAATAAATCGTGAACCCTATCTATTTCATTTTGCATGATATATTGCAAAGCTCATAGTTTACGAGTATTGTTGGATTTGATATTTATGAATCCATTCATTAAAAGAGAAATATTAAGAGTTTGTGAAATAGTTAGACACAATTAAGAAGTAAATATGAAGTTATGGGCACGAAAAGAGAAAAAACACCTCGCAAAATGCCTCGACCGCCTCGAGGCTTCCCCTCAGAGACTATGCCTCAGCCTCCTGAGGTGCACGCCTCATTGGACTGGATCGAGGAGCACGCCTCGAGGATAAAAAGGATAGCCTCGCCTCGAGGTGTACGCCTCGAGAGACATTTTTTCATACCATGGTTCAACTCATGACTTCTTCAACAATGATCACTTGTGTCCTTCGGGTCAGTAGGCATCCGTCTCCATCCCAAACAGACGTTAACTTTGAGGATACAATGGTAATTTGATTAAGAAAAGTCAAGGGTAAAAAGATACTTTTTTCTCCTTTTCTTATTCCTTCATTCCACTCTTCCGCCCTCCTTCGCCTCCAGTCCTTCCTCCTCCTTCGACCAACTCCTCTTACACCCCTCCCCCTCCAACCCCTTCTCCTCCTCCTCCGACCACCTCCCCCTTCAGCCCCTCCCTCTCCAGCCCTTTCTTGTTTTACAGCATGAATATCATTGTTGCAACTCCTCGCTGGCATTAGACAGGTAGTGGCTTTATTCGTTTTTGCTTGACCAAGAGATGTTCAGGTACAATTGGACAGAGAGAAAGAGGTTGTGGCTGAGATGAAGTACAACGAACCCACATTTGTTGCTTTCAAGCTCGAGTTTGACTCCCAATTTGCAAGTTCCTCCCATTGAGCAGCAACTTCTCAAGGAAGAGAACATATTCATCTTCTTCATCGTTGAATCGATCTCCGGATGAGGAATGCATCGACAAAGCCCATGACCTGCAAGCTTCATCCATTGCCATTTCAGGTAACTCCTTCCTCTTATTCCTCTATTAATTTTCTTCTTCCCAAACTCCTCTTATTTTCTCTTTCCTCATTGCATCCCCATTCGTTCACCAAATCATCGAAACTTTCATATTTTCATGGATAAATCGCTTCTTTCGATCTAAAAATGATTTTCTCAAATTTTTTGAACTACTTTTTTAAACCGATTAATCAAATATTTGAGACTCGTAAACAAATATGAAAATCCCCTTGCAACTTTGCAACTGTTGCAAGAGGAGAAATTTTTCCCATATTCTTCCCTACTCTTGTTTACTCCTCTTTTACACCCATTACACATCTCCCCATCATCATCACCACCCCTTCACCAACAAAACACCCATCTTCCCCAATCCCTTTACCTTATGCACCCTTAAACCCATCACAAAAATCACAACACATACACACACAACAAAGCAGCAGGGCTCGACTCTGATGGGTTCTAAGTGGAAAAAGCAGCACCTGTTGCTGCTTTTTCCACTTAGAACCCATCAGAGTCGAGCCCCTTTACTCGAGTTGAGGTCGAGAGAATCGGTGGAAGAGAAGGTTAGGGCGATAGAGGAGGAGGTTGGGGCGAAGGGATGGGCGAAGGAGAAGGTTGGGGCAGAGGATTGGGTAGGGTGACGGGTTGGGCAGAGGATTAGGAGGCTGAGGTAGGCTTGACAAAGGAGGAAAACTATACCCCTCTTATTGTAAACATGGTTTGAATAAACTATGATTAAATTCAATTCATTGATAGTCAAGCTAACGGAAGGGCACAAATGATAATGGCGCAAGAAGTCAAGGGCACAACTTATAATGTAAAAAAGGGGGTGCAATGGTTCTACTTGGGCCTCCCTCTCGTCAAGGGGAAACTCAAGAACTCCGATTGGGATGACATTATCCAGAGAATGGAACAAAGACTGGCAAGCTGGAAAGCATTTACTTTGTCAAAAGGTGGGAAGTCGGTTCTCTTAAAGCATGTACTCTGCGCGATACCAGTGTTCTTCTTCACCAGATTGTTACCGGATGAAGTTAGAAGGAAAATTGAATCATTGATGAGGACGTTCTTTTGGTCGGACGAAAAAGCAGCAGGGTCCTGGGATGCACCTGGTCAACTGGGAGGAGATGACTAGGGGTCGTGAGGACGAGGGTCTGGGACTCCGCGACGTGGGGAGCATGAACATGGCGGTTCTCTCGAAGTGGATACTCCGCATTTAGGGGGGTCGTCGACATAGCTCATTGCGAGATTCCCGAGGAGTATCTATCGGGTCACGAATCCATTTTCGGCTGGGAGAACACGGTTTGAGTCCCCTCTCTGGGCCGACATTCGTGAGGTCCTTCCCCGGCTCACGAATAGGGTTGGTCACAGGATTGGTGATGGTAACCTTCTTAGATTATGGAAAGATGATTGGACTGGGGGAGGGTAATGCTTGAGGACCGTTTCCCTCGTATGTTTGCGCTTGCGCCTCTAAAGGAGGCAACCCTGGCCCAGACGGCGGAGTCGGATTCTTGGGTGTCGGGTTTGTATGCACAGCGCATGGACGAGTTCCTGAGAATGCAAGCGGAGCTACCATAGACGGATGTGCTGAGCACGGGCAGAGATCATTTTATATGGATGGGTAACAGGTTCACGATGAAGAGAGATTATGTAGAATTCAACAGGCGGTCGCAGGAGCAAGACCGAGAGTTGAGGGAAGACGTCAGAATCAACTAGGCAACAACGATCCCTAGTAGGGCTAAGTTTTTCCTTTGGTGTTTAAGAAGGGTTGCTTATTAGATAAGAGCCGCATAGGGAATTTATGGCTCAACCTGACACTCGTTGTGACAGATGTGACCAAGCAGAAGAGGACTCGGTCCACCTTTTCTTGGGGTGCCATGACTCGGCCAGGGTTTGGAGAGAGGTGGGGATCTCATGGATCCGCACGGACGACCTCTCCTCGTTATGTGCTTCCGTTTGCCAGATGGGGGTGGGTCCACAGATGATTGCTCGAGGCCATTTGCTATGATGTGGGCCATTTGGCTCGGACGAAACGATGTGATATTTAAAGGCCAGAGATGTTACTGGGAAAATGTAGTCACTCACTTCACCGCGCTTTATAACTTCCGGTTAACACGATGATGTAAACTTTCGTTTCTCTTAATATACACTAGGTGGTAACCCCACGATGGGGGTTCACCCACTCTTTCATCAAAAAAATGGATAGGCATATTGCAAAATCTCAGAGGGGCACAACTGATAAAAATCCTATATTTTATATTAAAAATGTAAAACAGTGCATTATTTAGTCGCATATTGCAATATGCAATGACATGTCTGACTTACTACATTTCTGAAACTAGAATATTTGCATTGAGGAGTGCTAAAAAAACCATGATAACTGCCATTGATAACCTCTCTTTTCATTTTTTAGACTTTTATACTTATGCCCTTCTTAGTTAATTTGTTAGAGTATGCGCTATTTTCATGTAAGATGGTATATGGATCCTTCTAAGATTTATTTATCACATCCAGAGCTTAGTCTCACATCTACCAGTGGTGAGACTTAGAGGCTCTGTGGAGGCTATATAAGAAGCCCCAGACCTCCCGTATCTATTGAGAAAGCGCAATGCATACATCATCCCTTTGAGGCGTTCACCCGTGGCTTCATCCTGCTCCTTAGGGAGTAGGGTTCCACGTTAAATCCCGGTGTTCAATATCATTTTTATAATTTTACTCTGCTACGCTTTCGCATTCCGTATTTTCTAACATGGTATCAGAGCGGGTTTGATTCTTGAGGTTTTCATGTACTTATTTCTATTCGATATTCGATTTTGATGTTGAAAATTTGTATGTGAAGATTAATTTGTTCAAAATTATGATTTTCCAAGTATTCCATAAATTCTAGGGTTTATTTTGACACACTAATTTTTGTATAGTTTGAAGTTCATCACATGCAGCGCCGGATTCTAAGAAAAAATTCGCAGTGGTGGCGTACAGGCGACACCGCCCCCCTCAGAACTCGTTCGATCAGTAGAAGTGGCGCTCCACAAGCATTTACGAGACTCTGGCGGCAGCCGCTACAAGCAACGAGTACAGATCCAAGCCCCCATTCGGTCGCCTCATCGTGCGAGACCCCAAAGCAACAACTTCGTGTCGGCGTGTAGAGATGCGAGACCATGATGTAGTAGGAGGCGACGCTTGATATATCCGAGGAGGCCTCATGGCATGCCAAGTGCAAGGACTTTGCCCCATACGGAGGCATCAGTTCCAAGCGAACCCTCCCCAATCATAGATACAGCGATAATCCATCGAAATCCAGGCAGCGAGCTCCTTCCTTGCACCCTCCTTCAAGGTGGTCGCGATTGTTCCTTGCGCCACTCCTCCAAGCGATGCTTTAGGCTTCCAGATAGAGCCCCCCCTTCCCTCGATCTCCTCCAGACAGCAACCCAAAAATCCCCGCACCGCTCCCTTGGCTCCAAACGATCGTGCCAGCAACCTTCAGTCGACTCCTCCGCTACCTAGATCGACCTCCGGACGGCTCCCCAGGCCTTGGCGGCAGCAAGAGAAGAAACTTCGAAGAGACGGGTTCCCGCGATGGGAACCCTAGTACTTCTGTGAGAACAAAGGGCATAATGGCCCTTCCTTTAAAAAAAGAGGGATGCCCAAATTTGGCCGTCAGTTATAAAAAAATGAGAGACAGAAGCACAAATGGGCTACATGGTTTTCCGCCCAAGCAGGTTGCATAGTATTTGGGCCCGATTAGGCCGAGAGATTTTGTTCCAAAAAAGATGCGTACAAGAAACCGTTCATGATGATAAAATGAAAATGGATTTAAAAAATGTGTAAGTAGAAAAGCCGGAAAAAAAATTGCAAAAAAACCATAAAAAAATCAAGAATGGTTGAGTTATTCATTGTTCATATTTTCCCTCATTTTCTTGTCCTCCCAACTTAGTCGACGTCATTGTATTTCGATAAGCATGAGAGAAAGGGGGAGTATTGTGCAGAGTTCTACAGGACAGATTTCATATTCAGATTCTCCAGTCCATATACCAGATTTTCAGACTATACAGTTCAGTTACAGACTCTGCAAATTGATTCAGTGTCCAAATTCGAGACACTCCAAGTTGAGTGACCCATTTTCTTTGAGTTCTCCATAGAGAGACTCCTTTCATGTGTTCCCTATCTTTTGTTTGGTCAGAGTTTTCATGTGTTCCATAGGGACTCCATAGTAGAGATCACATTCCTTATGCCATGTGGGCTAGGATTTTCACGTGGTTTCATAAGGACTCCAGAGTAGAGATCTCAGCCAGTACGGGAGAGACCCAGTTTTCCGACGAGGAAACTTTTTCAAACTCCATTCTCCAACAACCATGGACTCAGATCTGATGTCTCCACGGCTTTTCAGTTCAGTGGAGACCCGTTTCAGTTGCAATGACTCTGACAGGCGCAGTACAGAGCACATGCTCTCCGACGAGGAGATTCAGTTTGACTCACTCTACAGCCCAGTGTTCCTCCTCACATGCACAGCATGAGAAGCAACGTCCTTGACAACAACCAACAGTTGTGCACGTTGAGTTGATATTGTCTGTAGTGTCTTGTAATGTAAGTTTGTGATTTCTTTCTGTTTGTCCAAGATGAGAATTGCAGCTCCAGCTTGAGGGGAAGTGTTAGAGTAGGGAACACCCTACTTTCGACCCAACTCTCAATTGGTGCATGAATCAATATCAAGAGATTATATAACGGGTGCATGCATGCAACCGAACTTCAATTTCAGGAGGCTATCACCTTGCAGAGAGGCAACAATTAGCAATCAAGAGGACACTACCTTGAGCTCAAATGGTATTCAATTCTTCTTATTCTGGAATTTTGTGACCTAGTGGCCCAAGAGACATTAGACGTGGTGGAGGAGCTGCATCAGATGAACGAAGGGTTGAAGCGGTTGAACCGATCCCTTTTGCTCCTTCTGCCTAAGAAGCAAGGCCCTAAATGCCGTTCGATCACCATTTCAGTATCGACCAAAACAGAATTTCGATGGAATCTCGACCGGAATTCAGTCATTTCGGTCATTTTGTGTATTAGGACCCCCATATTTGGGTCGTTTCGGTCAAATTTCGATTTCGACTGGATATCGATATTCGACAGAAATTCGACCAAATTTCGCTGAAATTTGAGGTCATGCAAAGGACATGGTACACTACGTGGAAGACTTCCATACTATTGCTTTATCTAATATTGTTAATCACATTGTGGTAGAAGTGTTGGCAAATAGGTTGCGAGAGGTAGTTGGATCTATTATTGATACGCCTAGACGGTTTTCATTCTGGGTCGATGCATGATGGATGGGGTTGTGTTGGCATCTAGGATTTGTATGAGTGGCAAAGAACAAGAACCAAGGGGTACATGTGAAAGGTGGACTTTCGAATGCCTATGATTAGGGATGTCAATGGGTCAGGTTTGGGGTGGGTATCAATATTCCCAAACCTATACCCCTTTATAAAATCACTACCCATACCCGTCCATTTATTAAATGGATAATTTCTATCGGTACCCATATATCCGATGGATACCATGTACTGAATGGGTACCCACATATTTGATATAATAACATTTTAAGCTATTAATAAATGTACATAAGATTTCATACATAGATTAAACAGAGGAAGATCATGTATATGGTGGTACACAAAGATGTGTAATGTGTAGATAATATTAAAGGTTTATATATATTAGGTGTTTAATTCTTTTGGGTTGAAAATTTTTTATTTATTGAAGATACAAAAAGTAGATGAATATGAATAAATGGAAAGGGAGGAGAAAATTGAGTTGATTTTTATATATACAGCTTGATACCTATTAGATAAAAAGTGGATTTGATAAGTTTGAATAATGCAACATACATAACTATATTTATATATATTATATATTCAGATTTGGGGTGGATTTGGGTTCAAGTACCCACAAGGCAATCCCAAACCCATACCCATACCCGTATAGCTAGTAAATTCAAGATCCAAACCCATCTAAAAATAAATGGGGCGGGTTTAGGTCGAGTACCCAATGGGTATACCCAGATTGGCATGCCTACCTATGATTGCATCGATTGGCGATTCATTTGGATGTTCATACACCATAAGGGCTTTCCCAAAGAACGGATTGGATGCATAAAGAAATGTGTGACGACCACTTCTTATGCAGTTTTAGTGAATGCTAGATAGGAAGGCGACTTCTTACAACTATAGCGCGAGGTTAGGCAGGGTTGGCCAATGGCACCGTTATTCTTTGTTGTGGTGGTCAATGCTCTAGACAGAAAGGTAACAAAGACAAGGGAGGGAGGTTTTCTAATAGGTTTCCATTCGTGAGATATTTCGATTCCCATTCTCCAGTACGCCAACGATACTACCATTTTCACATGGGGAGAGGGTACTTCTGCAGAAGGGATGCCTATTATTCAAGAGTTGTTTAGGTTGAACTCTGACTTGAAGATTTCTTGATGAAAAAGGGCGGAATCCAAAGATGGGACCTGCTGCTATATATGTACTAGAAAATGGTGCTTATCATACAGTTGACCAAGCCGAGCATAAGGCCCTAAAGTGTTCCAAAAAAATTTTTGTGAATAAAAGCGTTAACCACGAAAAATTAGTTGCTTTCTAGCACACCAAATAGCCATAATAACACAAATGGGAGAGAGTTGTCCTCGTGAGAGTTGCCACAATGTATTTGAATGGATCTTCAGACGAAGGAACTATCGTCCACCCTTAGCCACAGAATCTTTGCTAACCTCCATGCTTGGGCGGAGCGGTTACAACTGGAAAATTAGTGGTCCAAGTCCTCATTCTCAGCACTACACCTCACCTATCACATAATCTATCTATCCCGACACTCCTCGTAAAAAATGCAGACATAAACAACCAAGCATAGGAACACCTTGATTCTCTGAAGGATCTTGCTTCCTCAAATAATCTTTGTGGCATGAGTAATATCTCTGTGATGCACCATCTGATCATTAGTAAAGAAGCGATACGCTTTCGTCACACTGAAGCTCCCCTTCTTCCATTTGTAGTGATCCCTTCCTATAGTTTGCATGCCTCACATACCAACTCTCTCTGCATGCTCACAAAATCCTCCATTCTTTGTTCTGAAAACTCTGTCGTAAATGACGGAGACCATGAGTAATGGGCTCATACCTGGCGAACCACGACATCCTTGTTTAGCAACATCCATAACTCTTGGACAACGGTCTCCGGTCCATCTCTTGGTCGATTGTCCAACCAAAACTGGAAGTTCTCACCATTGCCACACATTGGTTGCCTCTTCTCCACCACCTCTGGCAAAAATTTTCCAGATGCATTACCACAGAGATGAAGGTATATGAATGACATTAGCCATAGCCAACCGCCTAATACCATAAGTCATTCACATAAGACGACACACCAAGTCATAAAAATCTCCCCACAATCTAAACAACCATTTTGCAAGCAGCACCTTATTCATGAATCCACCTTTAAGATGCCCACCACCCCTTATTTTTGGATACGGTAATCATAGACCACTCAATAAGGTGAGCACCCCTTTTCATGCTTCCCATCTGACCATAAAAACCCTCTCATCAAGACCTCCAATCTATTGTAGACCCCCACTGGCAATAGTCTAGTAGAGCAAAAGAACATCGGAATAGCCGAGAAAACATGTTTGAGCAAGATCAACCTCCCACTTGGATAGGGTTGTCACCTTCCAAACAGCCATCTTGGTCTGCAGTCTATCCAAAACCAGTCGCCAGTCAGATTCACCCCCTACCCCCCAAAGTGAGAGGCAACCCCAAGTATGTAATGGGCAACTTACCAATCGGCCAACGAAGAGTCGCAGCAGCCTCCTGCACCTCCAGCTGAGAAAGAGCAAACGGCACCACCACCGACTTCTTCGTATTACTTTGCAGGTTCGAAGTATCCCCAAAAGTCTCAAAGATCTAAGCATCCGTTCTAGTCAACTCGAGTGTCCCTCTAGAAAAATTATCATATCATTTGCATATTGAAGGAAGGAAATCAAAATATCCTCATTGCAATAGCACGGGCACAAACCACCTTTTGATGAAAGCCTCATGATAACTGTCAATGCATATGTCGTTATCGCGAATAACAAAGGGGCATATGGGCACCCATGGCAAACACCTCGTTCAAGCTAGAAAAAACCATCTGGTCATCCATTCACCAAAACTAAGTATGATGTCGTAGTAATGCACCGCTTCGTCCATGAGATCCAAATATCCGGGAAGCTCCTCTTTTGCAAGGATGCCCAGAGGATGCGCCAGTCAACGTAGACATAAGCTTTAGAGTAATTAACCTTCCACAACAAACCCTTCCCCATGTTCTTATTCCAATCCAACACCCTTTTCATGACAAGAACCAACCCATATGTCATGGATCTGCTTGGAACGAAGGTTGTCTGATATGGGGAGATAATATCATTCACGACAAAACCGAGCCGATTCGCAAGGGTGCAATGATGAGATAAGATGTGACAGAGAGTGCAATAGGTATGAATTCCTCAATCCTAGCAGGCACCTCCCTTTATGGCAACATGAACATAAGTGCTTTGTTCAAGCACTCAAAGCCCAAATTTCCTCCACTAAATTCATGAACCATCTGGAATAAATGTCTGATATGGGGAGATATTATCATTAACGAGGGAACGGAGTTGATTCGTAAGGGTGCAATGATGAGATAAAATGTGTTAGAGTGCAATGGGTCTGAAGTCCTCGTCCTCAATCCTAGTAGGCACTATCTATCCGGCAACATGAATATAAGGGCCTTATTCAAGTGGACAAAGCCCAAATTTCCTCCACTAAATTCGTGTAACATCTCCAGTCTCCATAAAGTCATCCTTGACAACCTCCCAAAAAACTTTATAAAACAACAGCAAACCATACAGGCCCAGAGCCCTAATAGCATTGAGCCCAAAAATCGCTTTTCTGAACCTCCTCTTCCGTGTATGGAATAGTCGAAGCTTCTACATGCACTGTTTGAAATCCCTTTCACGACTACCACGTCAACCTCAACTACCATGGGTCGTCCTCCTACTAGCCGCATGGAAATAAGAACGCATCACCCTTCCTACTTCATGATCAACCCTGACCCGCACCCCACCCACATCTATCTCATGAATATAGTTCCTCCTACCTAACTCCACAAATGGAAAAAATGTGCATTGATGTCGCCTCCTTTAACCAGTGTTGCCATGATCATGTCAAATTTGAGATTGCTTGAAGACTAATCTTTTTTTAGTAACAAACGGGCGAACCCCCTTGAGGGGGTCACCGCTTCATAAATTCATTTATAATTAATACAGATACAAGACGTTAATGCAAACTCCAAAAAGAGTGGAGCGCAATACAATGAGAAACAACATTTTTGGGATAGAACCTCTGATTGTTGAAAATCACATCATTCCTTGCCAACCATATAGCCCAAAGTGCCGCAAATCCCCCTGAGCAGTCATCCGTCGAATTGCCCCCGATCGCACGGACAGAGCTCCAGAACTCCGTGGCTCCCTCACTCCGGATCCAATGGATGTCCAGAGTCCTCCAAACCTCTTCCAATTCCGGGCATCTGAAAAAGATATGTTCCAAATCCTCTTCCAGCCCAGGACATATGTCGCATCCGATATCCTCGATGCCCATCAGCCTTCCCCTCCGTGCCTTATCGCAGATACATCCTTTTCTTAAGCACCACAGAAATAGTTTAACTCTGTTCGATACCTTTGAGGCCCAAATAATTTTAACGTCCGAGCAGAATTCACCATCTCGTTCCTCCGTCTCTGTCTTCAGCTCTTTATATGCTTTTCTAACTGTGAATCTTGACTCCGCCCAGACAAAGTGATCAACATTTGACACCCACTCCCTTGGTTCTAGTGACTCTTCCTGCAATCTTAAAAAGTCCTCAGTTCACTGGTCCGACAACGCCGATCTAAACTGCGGAGCCCACGTATCGTCCACCGCCGAATGACGTAAAGTGCACTCCTTATCCGTAGCCAAAGCGAAAAGGCGATAATACCTCCCCTCCAACGGTTCATCGCCCGTCCAATCATCCCTCCAAAATCTGAATCGATGTCCATCCCCCACCATAGGTCGAAACTTGTGCGACAAAAGCGGCAGCACCTGACGAATCCCTGCCTAGAGCGGAGATTCGAAACGGCATCTCCTAGCCACCTGCTCACCTTCCACCCCGTATATTGCCCTCAACAATATGTTGCCAGCAAATCTGATGGTCCCCAAATACGGACGACCCACTTTGCGAGGAGCGCCATATTCATGATTTGTACATCCTGCACTCTCAGGCCACCTTCATTGCGCCTTTTAGTAATATCCTCCCATTTAACTAGGTGCAAACCGGCCCCCTGTTGCTTACCATCCAACCAGAATAACCTCCTCATCAATACCTCCACACGCTTTCTAACTCCCACTGGCATTAACCGAGTGGAGCAGAAGAAGATCGATATAGCTGAAAGCACGTGCTTCAACATGACCAATTTACTCCCCTAGAGAGGGCGACGGCCTTCCACCCGGCTAATCTCTGCTCAATCTTTTGTAGCAGTCTGTCCCAGTCCGCCTTCCTCAGTTTTCCCACAACCAGCGGCAGACCCAGATAGGTAATAGGGAGGTCCCCCAAGGAGCACTCGGACAGGTCGACAAGAGCACGTCTCTCCACGTCAGACATCTCAAAAGTGATCACCGAGGACTTACGTTTTTTGAGTTCAAGACCAGACAGTAAGCCAAAAATCTCAATCAAGTGCACCGCGTTTGCATTTTGGGCCTCCGTCCCTCCCAACAGCAAGATCATGTCGTCAGCATACTGCAACAGTGGGATCGAGATGTCCCCCCTCCTGTAGCCCTCACACCACCCCAACTCGATTGTCGGCTTAAACAAGACTCCCAGTGTATCCGCAACTAAAACAAATAGCATTGGTGCCAACGGGCAACCCTGCCTCACTCCTCTTTGTGGCTGAAAAAATCTCCCTTCGGGCATGCCATTAACTAAAACAGAGTACGAGGAGGTGGTTACACATCGCTTCATCCAGCCAATCCAGGTCTCAGGGAACCCTCTCCTTCTCAAAGATACCCAAAGGAACTTCCAATCCACGCAATCGTAGGCCTTAGCAAAGTCAATTTTCCACATCACCCCCCTCGTCTTCGTCCGCTTCCGGTCCAAGCAGATCTCGACGCCATGACCAAACCATCCGCAATCTGTCTCCCCGGAATGAAACCTGACTGCCCTTGAAGTATCATCGAACCCATCACCATACTCAGCATGTTCACCAGTACCTTCGCGATGGGCCTGTAGTCCTCGATCCTCCCCGGTGTTTCCTTCTTCGGAAGGAGGAAAAGCAGCGCCCTGTTGATCTTCTCGAATCCGTTGTTCCCCTCTCTGAACTCGTTCATTACCTCCAAGAGTTCTCCCTTTAACATCTCCCAAAACTCACGGTAAAAACAAACCGAAAAACCGTCCGGGTTGGGGGCTCCATCGGAGTTCAGATTCCAAACCGCACTTCTCAACTCCTCCGAAAATGGGGTTAGTAGGTTATTCGCCTGTTCCGACGACAATGTCGACACACCCGTCCCCATCTAACCCCAGCCAGCACCTCTCCTTCTCCTTGACGCTTGCACGAAATGACCTCTCAACGCCCCCCCCCCCTCCCCACCAATCGCGGCCTCTCCCGAAACTCGAATGCCATTAACCTCTAGATCATAGATGTCGTTTCTTCTCCGGCGCCCAGAGGCCACGCGGTGAAAAAACATCGTGTTGGTGACTCCACGAGGATGAAATTTTCTGCAGCCGACTCCACGACAAGATTGCTCACTCTCCGTCTTTTCTCAGCTCATCCTAACCCCCTGACGTTCCATGACAGTACCTTCAAAGACATGAGTTACCGAACACCTTCTTGGGTGGGATGAGGCCGAGGTTGTGAGCCACAGAGCGATCCAAAGTTTGGAAGCGGTTTTGGCCCAATCGCACCGAAACTGGCTCCTGTTGAGGTTGCCCCTGAGACGCATCCTCCTGCTCTGACGACTCAAGCAACGCCGCTCTTCGTTGCCTCCTTTGTTCTTTCTCATTTGATCTTCTGTCATAGCATGCACCAAATTTGCCCAACCCTCCTTCCGCACTCGAGGGAAAAGGATCGGCACCATGCAGTTGAACACTCCCACCCGCCTCCTCCCCGCCAACCCTCGCATCCCCCTGCCCCTCGGCTTCTTTTCGCATGTCCTCCTGATGCACTTGCTCACTTTGATCTCTCCTACCTTTTTCTTCTGGCTCCCCCTAACCAGCTCCCCAGCCCCCGGCTGCACCTCCTCACCTGAAGACTAATCATGCAAATTTGCTTTTGTTCCTTCTGGGATGGATGAGGAAAAGAAATAGGTATGTGAGACAGCTTAGCAGACGTAGAGGGGGCCCTCCCCATATTTAATATTGGACTACATCGGGTGGGAGGAAAACTACAACAATTTGACATGTTTGAGAGGATGGGGAAGAAGTTGGTGAAATGGCATGCAGCCTCCCTTATGAGAGGTGGACACTCACTACTGTTGAAGGCAAATCTCTCGACTACCCCGGTGTTCTTTTTATCATGGCATCAAATTTCTTCGAAAATCAATCAAACTTTGGTTCTGATAAGTGAGCAAAATCGACACTAACCAACATTTAAAGGTTTAGAGTTGCCAATAAAAGGAGTGGCGACCATATAGCCGAAATATCGATGAAATCTCAATCGGATTTCGATAAATCCGATTGAAATTTCGTCGATATTTGACCCATATGGTCAACAGTCCTTCTAGCGACAATCCTAAACCTTTGAATTTCCGTTTAGACTAGTCATTCATAAGTTGGCTAAAACCAACATTTAAGACTTTGCTTTTTATCTATGTGCATGTTATCTTATAAGGTGAAGGGAAAATCGAAGGCATTTATGAGACGTTTCTTCTGGACCTTTTCTGGGAGTCGCAAGGGATATCATTGGTGGTAGAATAACCTTATGATTAAAAGGAGGATGGTAGTCTTGGGATCGAAGCTTGGAAGCGATGAATAATGCCTTATTGACAAAGTGGGAGTAAGACTTTGTCGTGGAGAGTCTGATTTGCTTTGCAGAACTTTGCACTTCTCCTCACAACTTGTTGTTATACCTATGCCTTTCAACTTCTAGAATGGGATTTGCCCGATACTCCCTCATGTGATCCCACTCATGAGGCATGTTTTAGGTTATGGTTATGGGTTCATTTTTTAACTAATGACTGGACTATGCAAAGGATGCTTCTAGCCAACTTCCCTTGCCTTTTCGCTACGGTTGCTGATGTCGAATATTCTGTGAGAGATTGTCGGGAAGGCAGCATCTAGATCCCACTCTTTTGTATCGACATATCGGACCATCGACTTGCGGGTTTCTGTAGATCTTGGAGACTAACAATTTGTCAAAGACTCTCTGATTTTGTAGATCGCTGGTCCTGGGCTGATGAGTACTTTATAACGCAGAAAGCTTATAACACATTCTACTTGATGACGATTTTTTATTCAAAGAGTGCCTTAGACCAGTTCATAGACATATGGAGGTGGAAGATTCCACTGCAGGTTAGGATTTTTATTTGATTGCTGAGAATAGATCGCCTAATGACTGGTGAGTGAAGAGCTACGTTTTTTTCCTGGGAGTGACAACACATGTCACTTTTGTTTGACGGAAGAGGAGAATGTCCGGCATCTATTCTTTGGTCGTTTTGATATACCTCATAACATGGCCTCAAATTTCAGCAAAATTCGATCAAATTTCTGTCGAATATCGATATCCAGTCGAAATCGAAATTCGACCGAAATGACCGAAATATGGGGATCCTAGTACAAAAAATGACCGAAATGACCGAAATTCCAGTCGAAATTTCACCGAAATTATGTTTTGGTCGATACCGAAATGGTGACCAAAACCGACATTTAGGGCCTTGCCTCATAACAATACATTTTTGTGACTATGAGATGTATCGGCATGTCGTCGATCATTTGATCAAAATTCCATTTGGAATGGGTACACTTGACTCGGGGTGATTTGCAAAGGAGGTGTGGGCCGCTACGCTTGAGGATATGGTTTCTACCTATAAATGGGTTGGTTTCTGGAAGTCCCTAGATGAAATGAGACATGGGAGCAGCCCAACTTATGTAGCTTGAACGGAATGAATCTTATTCCGAGGTGAACATAAATATATGGAGAATGTAATTGAGAATGCAAAAAAACTAAAACCTTTTGGTTTTCTAATTATTTTTATAATGTGAATATATAGAAGCTTGCGGGTGGGTGTCTCCTCGATGTCTTGCCATTTTTTCTTCAAAAAAATCAAGATTCATGATACGAATACAACCAATAGTTAGAGGACCGGGTCCACTTTGGTTATTTTTTTGTAAAAATGCTCCAACCAACAATCCAGTTATGGGTCCATTCATATTTCCTACAATTTCATATTCATAGAACAACGGAGTCCGTGCTCCACAAGCTATGATTTTCTACATGGGCAACTCAACGGGGTTGACCAGATTGCAGCAAAGATTTCTTGGTACTTTCTTACAAAGAGGCTTCTACAAAATTTCCCTGTAATTTTTTATAGGGTTTAGTTTTTTCTTGACTTTGAAATAATCTATCAGTGTTTAGTATTTCTCTCTACATAGATGGAAACATCGCTAACAATATCATGCATTCCAATCATGATTGTAGAAAAAATATAAAAAAATAAATATAATCAGATACCGTTCCATGTCTGGTAAAAGGGGAAAGATCCCCACAGGCTCCAACTTGGGATTAGTTTGATGCACCGGGCGTAATTTAGCTGCCTTGAAGGATTCTTCAATAGCTTGTATCTGTTTGTCCCTGAGAATGCATATAGTCTTGATAAGAACCAAGATCATTTCATCTTATTCCATGTCAAGGAAATGTAAGTATAAAAAATATCAAAGAAACCCGATAATATTAACCAACCTGTTATTGAGGGTTTCCAAGAATGTATTGCGACCTTCCCTTGCATCCCGTTGTTCCTTTGCTTGTTTCTCGCTGATCGACTATCAGTAATAATAGAAATAAATAAGTTCATTGCAGGCAGGCAATATTGTGAGAACCCTGATAATACTATTCCATTCAAATTGTCTCATACCGTTCTGTGATTCTCTGTGCTAAGTGAAGAAATGTACTGAGTTTTGACCAGCCATGCAACACCTTTATCTGTAGGACGTTCTTTTCTTCTTATGCCATCGTGTTTGACAGGTGTGGCTATATCTGTATCACGTAATAACTCTTCATCTTCTGGGGCAAGGCGTGTGGATCTTGCAGGAGGACTAGTGGTAATAAAATTGGTTAAGTGTGCTGATATGGTGTAGAAAACATAATTTGGAATATCAAGGGCAAAAATGCCATACTTGTAGACACTGATATCAAGTAAGTCCAGAGGTATCCCAAGGTCTGGTTCGAGGTAAAGTTTTGGTTTGTACATCTTCTCTAAAGAAGAGATTGTATACTTCGTATATCTGCAATGTAATTACATCAAAACCAGCTAACTGTACGTAAGTCAAAATATATCACAAGGGTAGAAGTGAAGTCAGTATGCATCTATTTAAGCTTTGTGTTGTAGTACCTCAAAATCAGGGTCCGGTCCCAAAGATCATCTATTAATATTTTTATTTTAGGATGTAAAAGGAAGCCAGCTTTCAACAAGAATTTAGGCAAATATTTGGATTTCTGTGGGACGTTCCCTACTAAGGACGTGGTGCATTATCCGAATAAAATGAGAAGCAGGCAAGGACCGCTGCATAATTGCCCAGATGTCGTTCAAAATTTGCATAGTTGCCCAGATGTCGTTCAAATTTTGCAAGGGTTCTCGCCAGAGGAACACAAGCGAGTAAATAAGCTAGTTACAATGTATCGTCGTCTGGATACAATCCGAAAGTCGCAAGGGTTCTCACATAGTAGACGAATGCCAGGAAAAAATGTAGTCCAATAAAGGTCGCAAAAGAAGTTGGTGATAGGTAGTTGAAATATAGGCACTTTGACTGATAAATCGGTGGAGTTGGTAGCTACGATAGAAAGAAGGAAAATAAGACTCAGATAACATGTCTCCGAGAGAAAAAAATAGGTTGGAGAGAAAGCAATGGAGATCGAGAAGATATGTTTTAAATTATGGTATTCAAGTGGAGAGAAGGGTAGAAATGATGTCAGAGTAGTTGTTCACAATGATTTGAAAGATAGTGTGGTTGAGGTGCAAAGATTTAGTGATCAATTATTTTGCTTAGTTGGTGCTTGGAGAAGAAATCATAAATGTCAACTCAATTAATGCACCGCAAATTGGTTTAAAAGAAAGGATCAAACAAGATGTTTGAGAGGATATGTATAAGATTATAAAAGGAATCCCATACAAAAAGATGATTTGCATATGTAGAAATTTCAATGGACTTGTGGGAAAGTAAGCTTCTGGGTATGTTAGTGTTCATGAGACCAAGGCTTCGGGGTTAGAAATGAAGAGGGAAAATCATTGTGGATTTTGTAATGGCTTATGACCTTGTTACTTTGATTATGGATGAGTTGACTGGTCACATTCAGGATGAGGTACCTTGATGTATGTCATTCATCGATGATATTGTGTTGGTTGATAAATACAGATATAGAGTAAATAATAATCTTGAGGCTTGGAGACATGCTCCAGAGACTAAAGAATTTTGTGTAAGTACAGCTAAGATGGAATACATGAAGTGCACATTTGATGGAAGCAGCTATGAAGGAATCGCGGTGAAGATTGGATAAGATAACATTCATAAGAACGGTTCTTTAAAATACTTGGGATCTATTTTGCAATATGATCGGTAAACGAATGGAGATGTTATTCATAGAATAAACGCATGTTGGTTAAAGTGGAAATGAGCTTTTACTGCTCTTTGTGATAAGAGAATTCCTTTGAAAATCAAAGGAAAGTATTACAAAGAAACCGTGAGACATGTTATTCTCCTGTGAACCATAGACATGAGCAGAGAATGACATTAGCAGAAATGAAAATGATATGACAGATGTGTGGTCACACACAAAAAGATCATATTTGGAACGATGTCAGAAGGAAAGTTGGAGCAGCTCCACTAGAGGATAAGATGATGAGAGAACCATTTAAGGTGGTTTGCCCATTTGCAAAGGAGATCGGGTGATGCACATGTTAGACGATGCAAAGGGATATTGAGCAAGTTAAGAGAGGGAGAGGAATGCCCAAGAAGTGTTGGAAGGAGACTATTCGAAGGGATATTAATTATTTGGATCTAAGCCAGAGAATGACACAATAAAGATGCGAATGGAGGCAAAGAATCCATGTACCTGACCCTACTTAATGTAGGACAAGGCTTTGTTGTTGTTGTATGTAAAAGGATAGTTACTACAGAACCCAATCAAGCCCCACAGAGCGAGCTATGTGCACCAACCTTGCCTCGTAAAGGGATAACTTAAAGTAGTGTATCTATCCAAATTGAAAAACAAATTACACCCATACCAAACATAAAGGAAGAATCGTAAAGGGATAACTTAAAGTAGTGTATCTATCCAAATTGAAAAACAAATTACACCCATACCAAACATAAAGGAAGAATTGTTGAGGATATTTAGAAAAAGGTACGTTGATAAGTGAGATTCTTAGTCAACCTATAGCAAAACCAACGTAGGATAGCTAAAAAAACAAGCATCTTTTAGTGATGTGATTTGGAGTAATTGAAATCACATATATATGAGTAAAATACACCCATAAAAAGCAATAATACAGCTTTTCTCCCTCATAGCATCACAGGAAACATATCATGGGGTGGTTCATGTTTCTATTTAGGGTTTGTTTACTTCATTTATTTATTCGATAATCCCATCCTTTCCTCAATAAAAATAGGCCAATGGGTGGATGTAAAAGATATATTCTCTTATACCAACCATGCCCTCTCTCTTTCTCTCTTCTCTTCCTCTCTTACTCATGTGCATCTTCACGCATCTTGATCTGAAACACCATGTTATGTTTTTCTCCCCCTTCGCATAATTCCTCAAATATATTTCCCTCAGTGATATTTATTCCTTTTACATCAAACATAGACATGATTTTGTTGAGATAATTGATAACTTTCTTGTTGTTCTCTTATTATCTATTTATTTTGTCTTCTTCTTGTCATTTGCCTAATAGGTTCCTCTCTTATATAAGAGAACCAAAGGGCCTCTCATTAATTAAAAATTATATATTTTCCCTCAACAAGGTATCGGAGAAACGGTCCTAGACCGGAGTTCCTGTATCCCACCATAACCCTAACCTTACCCGCCTCCCTCCCCTCCCTACGACGCCTCTTCGCGCCTCCGCCGGTGCTCCGAGTCGTCACCACCCCTTCCCAAGTCGGTCACCAGGCAACAACAGCCCCCCCACGTTGCCGCGACCTCTTCCCAGGTCGACCGCCAGGCAATAGCAGCTAGGGATGAGCATTGGTTGGGCCGGCCCGGCCCAGCCCGAAGTCCAGCCCAAAAAGGCCGACTCGACCCAAGCCCAAACGAACATTGGGTCAGGCTTGGGCCCAATATTTAGGCCCAATTTTTTTTGGGTCGGGTTTGGCTCGGCCCGACCCGGGCCATGGATCGGCCTGAAGAGGGCATGAACCCTTCTCGTATAGTATACGCCTGGAAACTCTCACATGTTGCATGAACACTATATTCATGTATCATGTCTTCATACAATGTTTATAAATCAAGAAATTCGGGTGTAGGACATATGAGTTGATGATCATTGTATTTCAATTCAGAATTAATTTTCTTTAATTAGCCTATGGTTTAGATTCTAATGGTTATTCTTGAAATTCTTAGTGTTTACCTTTTTCCATCAGAGTATTTTCTATTATTGAACATTTGTCCAATATGGCATTACACCTATTTTTTTAACATGCAGTGCCTAGTGCAATTGTTTTTGTTAACTGTGTAAGTTTGGTTCACTCTTTCAATTTGTATAAGGAGAGACATTTATGGTATCTAACATTATGTGCACTTGTATAAAATGAGAAATCATCTCTGGTAGAATTGAGTTTTAGTTATTTCATAAGTATTATGGCATACGTTTTAAACAATTTTAGCTCATCTAACTTGAATTGAGATTGATTTTAAACAAAACTCAAGGTTAGTAATCTATAATGGGTGGAGATGGGTCGGCCCGGCCCATAGGAATTGGGTCAGGCCTAGACTTGGGCCGAACTAAAAAAATTTGTGGGCCTAAGCCCGGCCCAAGGCTCGAAGTTTTTAAACGAGCTTGGACATGGGCCCTTCAGGGCCCGGCCCATGCTCATCCCTAACAGCAGCCCCCCAGGCCACCGCCATCCATTCCCAGGCCGGTTGCAAGTCCTGACCCTCCCAGGTCGTCGTCGACAATTCGGTGTGCCTCCGCGCACCTCTGCGGCTCGATTTGCAGTCTGATTCGGTCTGATTTTGATCGGAAAATGTTATTTTAGACCTATAAATCATGTTTTACGGTCCTAGAGAGCATCAATGATTGATGGGGATGGACGTATGAGTCTACACGTACAACCAATCCTTTGTATGATCGTGTAAACTCGTTCATATCGATATACTCCCCAGTTGAGTTCCGTTGTTTAGTCGTTTTCCCATTATGTCAAAGAACAAGGATGATATTTTCGTCTAAAGCCTTCAATGGCCCAACTCCCATCGCTAAGATGGATGGGACCAACTATGAGTTGTGGTCCATACAGTTTCTCACCCTCATGCAGTGCAACAACAAGGAGCACATCCTCACAGATCAAGAGCCAACAGATAAAATTGGGGCAAATGCTTCTTGGAAGCAATATGATGTGTATGCGCATGTTTGGCTTTGTGGAACCCTCACCACAGAGATAGCCAATGATATTCCGAATCAGCCCACCGCCAAGGCGATAAGGGGCACTTTGGCATCCACCTAAGCACAAGCAAAAAATGAGACCAAGATTCTTCAACTACAATTCGATATCTACAAGGTCAAGCAGAATGGTCGTCATATGCACGTGTAATAGGCATGGTGTAGCTACATGCCTATTACGACATCTACTAAGCAGCAGAAGACATATAGGAACTCCACAATGGTTGGAGTCTTCATGGATGAACTTGATACAAAGTATGACGTTGAGCATACTCAGCTGCTTACCGAAGCTACCATGCATCCTATAGATGAGGCTTATAGTCGTCTGAGCCGAATTATCATGCCTTCTACAGCCACTTCTCCACCCTTCTTCAGCGATGGCAGCTTCTCGTGGCCGAGGTGGGGCGATCCAGTCCAGATAACGCACCCCTCGAGGCAGAGGTGGTGATCGCCAACGTGGTCCTTGCACCTATTGTCGCAAGCCTGGACATGTAGAGGATACATGCTACCATAAGCATGGGTATCTTGCTTCTGGCCGCGTTGCAGAGCATATTGAGCCTTCAGAGACTCCGTCGTCCCAAGTTGATCCCCACTTGGTTGATATCGTCTCTCGTATTCGAGAGATCAAGACTGACTGTTGGCACCACCACTATAAATACCGCACCCGCAAACAGAGTCTCTTCGAGCTCCTCGGGTATTACCTATGCTTTTACTAATAATACTGGTGCAGACATGACAAAGTGGATTATTGACTCTAGTGCTTCCCACCACCTGTGTGGAGATAAAACACAGATGAGATCCTACAAGACTATACCACCAGGCAGATGGGTTATGTCGACCACTTACCCGTTACAGGACAGGGGGAGGTGCGTCTGGCATCGTCCATGCACCTTCAGAATGTTTTATATGCTCCTGGGTTTCAGATGAATTTAATTTCCATTAGTTAAATTACTAAGGATCTGCACTGTCGTGCCATTTTTTACCCTTCGTCTCTTGTGTTTCAGGACATACTCACGGGCAGGGTGATTGGATGTGGCCATGAGCAATGAGGGCTCTACAGACCGGTCCAACTTCTTCATGTCGGTGTTTCTGCTATACCTATTGGATCAGTCTCTTCGTATCTATGGCACCTTCCTTTTGGCCACCTTCCTCTGCAGAAGCTATGTCATGTTCTCCTTCAGATTTCTACAAGATCAACCTTTCAGTGTGAGGCATGCCAGTTTGGGAAGCATCATCGTTCCTCCTTCCCATCCCCATCGGAGCCAGAGTAGTTCTCAGTTATTTAAGCTCATTCATTTAGACATTTGGGGTCCGAGTCGTGTTCCTGATCACCATGGACATCGTTCTTATCTTGTTACAGTCGATGATTTTTTCTAAACTTTTCTGTGTCTTTTTATTGAAGAATAAGTCAGAGGTTGGATCTGTGATCAAATATTTTATTAATGAGATAAAGAATATTTTTTTTTGCTAATGTCAAAAATCTCTGTTCTGACAATGTCTTAGAATTTTGCATTACAGCTTTCTGAGTACCTTAGATCTCTTGGCATTGTCCACAAGACTTCATGTGCTTATACTTCCCAGCAGAACGGTGTTGCCGAGCGCAAACATTGTCACTTACTTGATGTGACCAGAACCTTGTTGATACAGAGTCATGCTCCTCACACTTACTGGGTGGTGTTGTCCTTATTGCATGCTATTTGGTGAGCCGCATTCCCTCGTCTGTGTTAGGAGAGAAGATTCCTTTCTCGATTGTGTTTTTCAAGAAGGATCTTTTCTCCCTTACACCTCGTGCATTCGGATTCGTTGTTTTTGTTCATGATGTCTCTCCAGGTCGTGACAAGCTCTCTCCTAGCGATGTCAAGTGTGTGTTTATCGACTACTCTCGTACCCAAAAGGGGTACCGTTGCTTTGATCCACTTAGGCATAAATACTTTGTCAGTGTTGACATTACTTTCTTTGAGTTTGTTATGTGTTTTTCTCCTACATGTGACAGACTAGCCCCATCTGACTCTGATGATGAGATCTACATGCCTCCACCTCCTATTGGCGTTCCTCCACCTCCTTCTACTCCTGCTCTACCACCACCTCCTTAGCCACCACCACCACATACACCTACTCTTGACTCTACACCTGCTCATATAGTTCATCCTCATGCTGTAACTCAGTTTTTGCTACAAGTTTTTACTTGCAGGTTCACTTGGTTCCCCTTGCGGACAAGTCTTGCCCATCATTCAGCATGCCTTAATTATGTAATGAGCACATTGTTTCGACTTCACTACTGAGTTGGTTGTGCAGCACGATTCCATACAAGATGAGTTGTTGCCCTCTCCAGAGGGGAACTTACAAGCTCAGCACTTGGCAGATGATCTTGATGTGTTGATTGCTCTACGAAAGCAGAAACGTACATGTGTTGCTTACCCTCTTGCAGCTCAGGTTTCCTTGAGCAGACTGTCAGAGGATTTCAAGAGGTTTGCCTTGACACCATCAGCCGTGGAGATACCACAGACATATCAAGAGGCTCTTCAGGACAGTTAGTGGAGGTTGGCCATGGAGGAGGAGATGGCCGCACTACAATCACGTGATACATGGCAGTGTTCATGAAATCGGCCGCACGAGCCGCATATGCGGCCGCATATGCCTGCGCGGCCTGCAGAACGCACCGATTATATGAATCAGTGCATTATACGCCCTCCCCGCATATGCGGCCCGCATATTCCCCGCATACTGCTCCAGCAGCTCAAACTTTTCAATCTTCACATTCAGGTCCTTAGTTCCGTTAATTCTGTCTCTTCCTTCATTCTATTGTAAGAATATGACATGCATTTGTATATAATTGTAATGCATTATACCATTATGTATATGCAATATTTTATATTTTCCTCGTGTATTGCTTTTACGAGTATATGTAATATATCGTCGAATATTTTTATATATGCTGATTGAGGTTTTGCTCATATAGTGTGTGTATATCTATTGAAGTTTTGTAATCACGAATCATCTAATATGTGAAGTTTCTATGGTAAATACTTTTGTGATTAACTATGAGGCACTTAAAAGCATATAAACACCCATCTAACATGAAATGTTTTTCTTAGATCTTCTTTAACTCCACTTAGATACATAAATTCAATGGTAATGTTATTCACATAGATATTTATTTATTTTTAAATTAAAAAATAGAAAAACGCGTAGAACTGCATATACCCTGCATATGCCCCAGCATACCGCTTATTCAGTATTCGGTGACATGTCCGAACGCATACCCATACCGCTTTCCTGAACCTTGGTACATGGAGTCTAGTTTTTGTTCCAGTTGGCGCATCCGTTGTGGGATGAAAATGGGTGTTCCCTGTTAAACACGGTGCAAATGGCAGTGTGGATCACTATAAAGCGAGACTTGTGACACGAGGGTTCACCCATACATATGGGTGGGCTATCAGGATACTTTCTCTCCGGTTGCCAGACATTCTACTCTGCTTTATTCTACTTTCAGTTGTTGTGACACAATATTGGCCACTTTACCAGCTAGATGTGAAGAATGCCTTCCTATATGGTGATCTACAAGAGGAGGTCTACATGCAGCAGCCACCTGGGTTTGCTACTTAGGGGGAGGGTCAGAAGGTTTCTAGGCTATATAAGGCTATATATGGCCTTAAACAGAGTTTAGAGCATGGTTCCAAAAGCTCTCGGATTTCATAGAACAGTAGGGGTTTGTGTAATCGACCGCCGATCACTCTTTGTGCACAGGACCCAGAGAGGTACTATTGTCATTCTTGTTTACGTTGATGACATTATTGTTACAGGTGGATGATGAGCAGGGCATTCAGGTTGCCAAGAACTTTCGAGGTCAGTAGTTTGTGATCAAGGACCTTTGTAATTTATGTTAACTCCTTGGACTAGAGTTTCCCGGAAACAGCGAGATCTTGTGATGACCTAGAGGAAGTACGTTACAGATCTTCTTTCAGAGACCGGCATGGCAGATTGCATACATGCCACTACTCCTATTGACCCAAGCATGAAGCTCTGTGATGATGACATCAAGGAGGATGACAAGAGGAGGTACAGAAAGCTTGTTGCGAAGCTACTATATGTGACTATTACCATGCCCAACATATCCTTTGTTGTGAGCAAAGCGAGTCAGTTTATGGAGCAACTCAGAAAGGCACATATGGATGCAGTCCATATTATTCCCAGATATCTGAAGACATTACCATGTACGAGACTTCTTTTCAGTAGAGGCACATCTCTTTCAGTTACAGCATGTGGAGATGCAGATTATCATGTGTGTCCAAAGGATGGGAAGTCTACTTCGGGCTTTGCTGTGTTCGTGGGGAATTCACTGGTTTCTTGGAAGAGCAAGAAACATATTGTGGTTGTCAGATCGAGCTCTAAGTCAGAATATAGAGCCATGGCACAGGCTAGCACTGAGATGATGTGGTTCAGATATGTTCTTACTGACCTAACTATACAGGTGCCTCTTTCCATGCACCTCCAATGTGACAATCAAGCTGCTCTTTTCATTGCCAACAATCCAGCTTTTCATGAGAAGACCAAGCACATAAAGGTGGATTGTCACTACACTCGTGACATGATACAAAAGGGTCTTATCGCCACTACACATGTCAGCTCTGGAGACCGGACTGCATATGTTCTTACTAAGGCCCTAACTAGAGGGTTTTATCAGAGGTGTTCCAAGCTGAGCCTAATCGATATCTACGCTCCAGCTTGAGGGGGAGTGTTGAGATAATTGCTATCTTTCTTATTATTCTTCTATGATTTATTTATTTTGTCTTCTTCTTGTAATTTACCCAATAGGTTCCTCTCTTATATAAGAGAACCCAAGGGCCTCTCATTAATTAAAAATTTTATATTTTCCCTCAACGGTCTTGGATAAACATGTACTCTCTGTGTTCATATTCATGCTCCTAACTCGTATTCGGGAGATATTGTGCTTATTGCATGTTACTTAATAAAATTTATGCCCTCGGTGGCGATTGATGAATAAACCCCCTTACAAGTTCTCTTCCCAAATATATATCTGTTTATTATACCTCCTCATTTCTCGAAGGTGTTGCGTTTGTCCATACCGTGACTCATTGACATGACAAACTATAACCGGGGTTATCAAGTGTATCTTTAGTGGGTATTCTAGAACTGAGACGAGATATATGCGCTATGATCTAGTTTGCACGAGGTACTTTAAGTACATTGACTTCTTCATACACACATGAGCCAAGATGTTCGATTCAAATTCTTTGAAAAAGAGGTGCTCTTATTGCCTCGTGCTAAGTCAAGTGCCTCATGTCGCTAAACTTATACATGTGAACCATGTCTCTAAGCTTGATATCAAGAGTCATGCCTAGCAATATCAATCCCCCTGCTTCACCATTGATCGAATCTATTGAACCAGTAATATTTATTTAACACTTGATATATGTTTTTTTAGAATACTTTATACATATTTTAATGACACAAGTAGTTATGTTTCTTGTAACATTCCAATACTCAGTGAGAGGAACCTACAACCGGTTCCTCAGATGATTATGACTTACTTATAGCACTATGAAAGGGCATACACAACCCTAAAATAAAAAATGCAAATTATAAGAAATCCTATAGAAGATTATACAAAGGGATCTTAGTTTTTTGGATATAAGCTCGAAATTGACCCAAAAATAGATCTGAATGAAGGCATAGAATCCATGTAGCTGAGCCTACTTAATTATGGGAAAATGCTTTTGTTGTTGTTGTATAAGAAATCCTACAAAAACTATAATTGCCGAATTAATAACTTGAAAATCATGGTTTGTTCTCGTACGTAAATAAATTGCATATATAGTCCAAGTAATAAATGTCCATGCTTCTTTAGGATCCCAATTCCAATAAGATCTCTGTGCTCCATTAGCTCATATTGTGCCAGAAAGTAAGCCTATGGATAAAAAGGTAAACCCTAGACTAATGACATGATAGCTCCAATAATCTAATCTTTAAGTGAATTGATATTTATAATAGTTTTTAAATATACAAGTGCTCCACTTACCCACTTGCAGGTTGCGTCTCACTTGAGTGGTTTTCCTAGTACTACAGACAGTTTTATTCAATGTCTCTCAGCAATAACGATTCGTAAAACATATTATGATGCACTCGTGGATAGCACGTGGATGACAACTATGGTAGAAGAAATGCCACCCCTACAATCTTCAACTCATGTTTTCCCTTCAAACGGTACAACAGTGGTAGCTTGCAAGTGGATGCTCACGGAGAAGCACAAAGCAAATGTATTGCGGAATGTTAGAATGGATTGAAATATCATGATATATTTTTTTTAGGCTCAAAGAAAGGGGGAGACACTCAACGGTGTTCGCCCCAATATATTAAAAAGTTAAAGTGAAGAAGAAGAGTAGAGAAGGAAAGAACGTACAAGACAGAACAAGACAGTAAAAGCGAATATACAAAAAAAGAACCACCACCCCCAGCACAAGCAAAAACAAAGTGTGGTCTACACCACACTCCAGTCATCCACAAGACGCGAACAACGAAGAAGAACGTTTTCCCTGTAAAAGCGTTGCCCGGAGAAGAGCGCCTCATTCCTCCCCAACCAAATGGACCACAGCCTTGCAATCGGGATCAAGATGTCTCTCCTAACCTTGTTCCTGTTAAGTACGGACGCATCACAGAAGGCCGACAGGTCGTCCGATCTCACCCAAGCCAGATCCTCCCAAATCCCCCGGACCACGGGGCAGCCAAAGAATATGTGATCAATGGTTTCCACAGCCGAATCACAAAGCACACAGGAATTGCTACATTAGCCATGAATCTGGCACAGCGATCCCGTGTCAGCAATCTCTTTCTGCGTAGAAGCCAAAGGAAGAAACCAATGCGCTCAGGCAGCCTCAGGCTCCAAAAAAACCTAGTATCGCGCACCAGTAGATCGGCCCCATCCGGCGTTGGCGGAGCCAAAGCCCAATAAGCTTTCTTCGTGGAAAAGGTGCCATCCTTCCAGACCCAGTGATCCTTACCATCACTAGGTCGATCAGCGTGACAGATGGCGTCCATAAGTGATATGAAATCATCAATCCGCCGGTCCTAGAAATTCGCCAGGAAACGCGGGCACTAGCAACCATCAACCCAGCAGGAGGCCACTGAGGCCTCTTTGTCGGCCGCCAGAGCAAACAAGCGTGGGAAACGCTCATTCAAGGCTCCCCTGCCCGTCCAATCTCAAGCCAAAATTTAAAAGACTCCCCCTTCTCCAGCATCGGCCGAAAGAGGGATACATTCCTAGCAAAAACATCCAGCACGCTCCGCCAAAACGGAGTATGAACACCGACCACTTCCCCCCGCACCAGCCCCAACCTTCCATCCCCAAGAAACTCCCTCAAAACAGAAATGAAGAAATTGTCACCCTGCCCCCAAATTCTGCTCACCCACTTGAGGAGAAGAGCATCATTGACAACCTCCAGACTCCGCACACCCAGGCCACCTTCCCGCTTCCCCTAGTAACCTCATCCTACGCCACAAGATGCACCTCCCTTCCCCCCTCCCCCTTCCTCCCCCACAGGAAACTTCGCATACAACGCTCCAGACGCAAGCGAATCCCCTTCGGCATGCGGCGATTAGAAAGAAAGAATACCGGGATTGAAGAAAGCACCGCCTTGATAAGAATAGCATGATATATCGACGTATATCCATATCGACAAGTCAAGGATGTCGATATTACCCTATAGATCGACATCGATCGATATCAAGCAATATATCGACGATATGTCATATGGTATCATACATACTAATGAAATTTTAAGCATTGAAATCAAACTTTCCATCATTTCGAGTTATATTATCGATATCATGTTGATATCGATGCTCTATCATCGATATCAACAATGTTAGTTGACTTTGTTCCTTTTATATGGAAAGCAGCTTGGAAGATAATTTTTTATTCTTTAAGCTTTAAAAGTTTATTTGTTGAGATTTTCTAACTACTCCATATGGAAACAACTCCGAAAGTAAAAAAAACAAATTTATGATTTGTAGCATGGTTCAAAATATCACGATATATCATTGATATATCGGTATCGCTAGTGGGAAGGTTTTGATACTCATGTGTAGATCTGATTCCAAGATATTACCCAATATCTCATGAGATATCAGCGAAATATCAGTATTTCATGTCAGATCGATCAAAAATTGAAAATTTTGATACAAATTTTCACAGATATTGTTTGATATAGACCAATACCATCAATATAGTTCCAATATTTCTCAATATCACCTATTTTTTATTATTTGATCCATTTGTTCGGGATTTTGTTTCCGTATATTCGGTATAGGGCGCTTGAACAAGGGAGACCTCGCCTATTTTGTGATGGAGATGAAACAACTCTAGAGACGATTAAGGAATGGTTGCATACATATGTGTTATTATGCTAATTAGCTTGTTCGTATGATATCTAATAAATCTCGCCATTTTGTTTATATATTACTGATGAATCTCGTATTCATCATGCTAAAATCCATCTATTAAACCCCTAGCTTAATTAATCCAATAAAAATCACCTTTAATTCTTTATTATTATCATGTATTATATTGTGTATAAATACCCGTAATTAATTGTATTTAATTATAAATTATTTTATCATCAAAAACCCCTGAAAATTAGGTTGAATAATTGTCCATAATTCACTGACCATTAAAAAGACTGAAAAAATACAAAAACAAATCAAAGATAAAAATCGGTATTTTATCCCCCTTAAAAATACCCCCAAAAATACTTTTTGTACAAATGTCTTTTGGCTTTTTGTCCAACATGAAGGTTGTAGATCTCGTCGAGACGAGCAACTTTCATGTTTTGACTTTTCCCTAATTTTGCCTCTAACTATTTATTTTGTATTTTTCTTTGTTTTAACCTTCTGAATTTACTGATTGGGCCAAGTGGCGTTCTCGGGAGCCACCATGTGGCCCGCCTCTTCTCTTAACACCCGGCCTCTCTGGCTGCCGTTGGATCCGCTCCTACCCGCCTCAATCTCCGCCATCCATCGCCGCTCCACGTCCCCTCTTCACGTCAGCCGCTCGATCCCCGCCTCATCCTACGCCTACCACGTATCCACGCCATTTCACCATTCTTAACCGTTGGATCTCCGCCAGGTCGCATCCTAGCCATCCGTCACCAATTAACCCTTCACCATTAGATCAGATCCCTGATCTAATCTCAGTCGATCACCCGCTCCACCATCTGAGCCGTTGGATCGTTAGATCCAACGGCCTCTGCTCATCTCCTACCTCCGGCCCAGCCGTTACGCCTCGCCGACCCACCGCCCCTTCCATTTTTGGTCGTCGCTCCATCACCTCCTTCCTCTCCTAACGGCGCCTCCGCATAGACGTTACCTCCACCATCTTCGCGCCTCCATTGATGCACCACCTTCATTATTCCCTCACCATTAAAACACCGTTAAGACCCACCCTCCATCAACGTAACCTCCGAGCTCCGCCGCCTATTTAACCACCTCCCCCGCAACCAGAGACCGCATCCACGCCTTCGTCTTCACGGCGGAGGACTCCTCTGAGCCACCACCTTCTTCGCCTTCGCCCGGCTCCCATCTCATTCCACCTAATTCGCACCCACACGCACTTGCTTCGGCTATGACTGACCCTTTGCAGGTACCTTGATTGGTCGAATGTTGCGCCGAAGCCCCTTCACACCTTTCTTCTCCGGTGAGGCTTCATCGACCGCCCACGCCAACCAGCTCCGGAGATTTGCATCACCTTCAGCTTCTTCGCGAGGTCCCCAGCAAGCTTCCACGACCATCTGAAGGCTTCGCGAGGCGAGGCGGAGCCAAAGGCAGGTCGCTGGAGCCCCGCCTTCTCCGGTGACCTGCGGAGGAGAAAGAAGAGCAGATGCCCTCCGATCGTCTGGATCGGACGGTCTAGATGAAGACGCGTGGCAGCTCGAACCTCTAACCGAAGCTATAGGCTCGGGTCCCCCGAACCTCGACCCGAGCTCCCAGCTACTGCCACGTGGCCCTAAGCCAGAGCCTCCCTTCCGAGCCTAGCCCTCGCGTGGTTTGCACGTGAGGTGCTGGGAAAATTGCAGGACAGACCTCGTATCATTTGATAATTGCATCCAAGTCCCCAAGCGCATGCCTCACGTGCGCGCCTGGGTTATTTACAGGGAGGCCCAGCCTGGTTTCTATATTTGCACAAAGGCCCCCGCTCATTGGAGAAATTATATCAGGGCCCAGGCGTTTTTCTATATTTACATTTAGGTCCCTCCGCGGACCTAAATGTAATATTTATCCTTTTATTTTCTTACATTTTTATTACAATTATGCCCCTGCATTGTTTTCTTCATATCTTGAGCATCGCAGGTCCAAATTGCATGATTTTAGTGTCGTTTTGATCCTTGTTTCGTCCTCTACATCATAGTATATTTAATTTTCTCATTTTCCACTGTTTTAAATGAAGTAATTTTTTTTGATAAATGAGACCCTGATGTCCTTGTCCTTGCTCTGATTTGAAGGCCGTTTTTAATATCGTGATTAAAAATGACAATGATTTCCAACTCTATTCTGTTGCTCATGATTTTTAGGGTATATTTGCACTCTTTAGTCTGTATATAAATTCCCTTGCATTATACTCATTCATCACTTTAAATTACATGAAAATCAACTAAAAATTGCATACATCATGGCATTGCATTGAAATTAACATATTGCATCTTGCAGACCTGAACTTGAGAATAATTCACACTTATGCTTCTTTGATCAAAATTCGATAAATAGATTAAGTAGTTGTGTCCTTGCGTTCGACCTTGGCAGACTTGCCAAGTAAAAATACTCCACAGCATTCAAACGATTGCGGTTTTTGACGAACCAAATTTACCTCCTATACTACGATAATTATTCATTCTTAAAGAGGTAAATTTGACGTTCATAAATTACATACGATGTAATGAAAGATTAATATGCTAAAGACATCTCCTTGATGCCAAGTTATTTTTTGAAATTCATCGCTTCCTTTCTAATATTTCGTGAAATCTAAAGCCGTGGCCACGACCCAAGTCACTTCCACGACCTGAGACACATCCACGACCATGATTAGAGTCGCGGCCTCAGCCTCCTCGAAAGCTATGTTGCCCTCTCCCAGATAATACAAAGTGTGTAGAATTCTTTGTGAGATACAGAGTAAAAGCTCGTCCAACAGATGTCTCTAGTTCCTTAAGACAACCAAATATAGTCTTGATCGATGGCAGGGTATCGAACATTAGAAAGTACTCCTTCATTGCTTGGTATTGAGGACGTAGTCCAATAAAAAACAATAAACCTGCCAATCAAATCGCTCATGCACCCTTTTAGGACAATATACAGGTTGAAATATTGTAAGACTTCGTACATACCGATGATATGCTAGTAGTACTCGACAAGAGTGAAGTCGCCCTAAAATGCGAACTAGATCTGAATACATATTTCGATGAGGCGAGACTTGGTCATCTTCTGGGAGTATGTATATTTCGGGTCATCCCACATCTCCTTGGTCTTGTCCTTGTAAAGTAGATTCCGCAGCAATGTGTGGCTCGATGTTGTTGGTCATCCAAGTGATGACCTAATAGTTGTCTCCAAGCCATGTGACATAGTCTTTGTCTATCTCTTTCAGAGGATCTTTTGTCAAAATGTAGATCTTCCGCTGCTTTGTGCGTCTCTTTCAGAGGATCTTTTGTCAGAATGTAGATCTTTCACTGCTTTGTGAGTCTCTTTCAGAGGATCTTTTGTGAGAATGTAGATCTTTCACTGACTACCAATGAATACCTTGAATGCACGAAACTAGAGCACGAAGCTTTCTGTGCCCTTGAATTTGATAGAAGTGCCTTATACCATTACAGAAGACATAGTGTACAAGGAATTGGTCTCGGTAGGAAGAGATGCCATCATGGTCAGATGGAGATTCCAAAAAATTAGACTTGTCGTCTTGTCAACAGTTATATAGGAGTTGGGATGAGAAATAGAAGTCACGCAGCAGTAAAGAAGGGACCAAGGGGAGGCCTGGAAGGTGCCTGGAAACCTGGAAGTGCCCATGAGGGGCCATGAGTCCTTGCGGCGGCACCTATGGCACCTGAGAAGGTATTAGAGGCACCTATGGAGGGCTTGGAAGCCTCATGAGCATGTTGGCGGCAACCGAGGAGGCTTGGGGGCGTCACAAAGAGCCTAAGGTAGCCTCGAGAGGCGGCGACGCAACCCTAGGTCACTGAAGGGGTCGTACACTGGCCTGGAGGGGCGGTAGCGATGCTACAGCAAGCTTCTGAGGGTGGTGGCGACATCTAGAGAAGCTTGGGGTGGCGCTATAGCAAACTGGGTCTGTGAGCGAGGCTCTTAAGCGGAGAGGAAGGGCTCGTGCAAGGAAGAGGGGAGGATGGAGATTGGAAGTGGCGGTGGGTTTTGCGCATAAGCCCCAGTCTAGGATCGTTGCTCTGATACCATGTGGAGAAAAATGAGAGAATGAATGACGTGTCTTATTCCATGGGTCTAGAGTTTATTAAATTGCGTGAAATGCAAGGTTCAAAATCTCGATTTTGTTTTGAACCCCCCCCCCCACAAACACGCGCGCGCACACAAATCAAAATTTCGGAGAAATTTTGGAAATTTTCAATCGTTTTGGTTGAAATGACTAAATGGCTTAAAAACTCATTTTCGTAAATTAAGATCTTCCAAGTTATAACAACAATAAATAACTTACAAATACATAATTATATCATACATATTGCTCATATATAACTCTTATATTGCACATATCTGTCATATTGGCCATATCGGCCAAATCCATGTTAACGATGATTCTTGGCTGATACATACTGGAAATCGATGTCATCCAAGGCCCTAAAATTATCGGTTTTGGTTACCATTTCGGTAAATGACCAAAACAGAATTTCGATCGAATTTCCGTCGACTTTTGACTGAAATTTCAGTCATTTTTTACACTAGGGCCCCCATATTTCGGTCATTTCTGCCATTTCGATCGAATTTCGATTTCGACAGGATATCGATATTCGATCGAATTTCGTTGAAATTTGAGGCCATGATATCATCCAATCCAAGATATTAAAACAACAATAACTTACTGTGGAGAAAAGAAGAGAAGAATATTGTGTGTTTATTCTGTGAGGTCTATGGGTCCTTATATAGGACTAAACCCTAGGGTGCTCAGAGGAGAACTTACACAAATACCCCTGTGGGGTTACATAGGGAAACAATGCATAAGGAAACAGTGATACATACGGAAACAGTGCATAAGGAAATAGAGGTAAATAAAGCAACAACAATATACAGTAATCTCTAACACCCCCCCCCCTCAAGTTGGAGCATATTCATCAATCATGCCCAACTTGGAAGTTATCCAGGAAAGCCGCTTCTTAGTTACTGCCTTGGTAAAGATATCAGCAAGTTGAAGATCTGTTGGAATGTGTGGCGTGGTTATCTTCCCTCCTCGTACAGCATCTCTGATAAAGTGACAATCAATCTCAATATGTTTTGTTCTCTCATGGAACACAGAATTGGTAGCAATCTAGGTAGCTGATTTGTTGTCACGGTACAAGGGAATAGGAATGGATGTAGTAGCATTTAGTTCTTGTAGAAAAGTGAGCAACCATGTGATCTCACATGTAGCCTGAGCCATTGCTCTATATTTAGCTTCAGCACTAGATCTTGAAACAACTGCTTGTTTCTTGCTTCTCCAACTAACCAGGTTTCCTCCTACCATCATGACATATCCAGTTGTAGATCGACGGCCTTCAGGAGAGCTTGCATAATCGGCGTCAGCATATGCAGTAAGATTTGTGTGACCATTTGCCCCATAGAAGATTCCTCGTCCTGGCGAGTCTTTTAGGTAGCGAAGGATTTAAAGTACATCTTGCCAATGGTTGTAGCATGGTTTCTCCATATATTGGTTGGCTTTGTTTACAGCATAAGATATATCAGCTCTAGTAACTGTAAGATATAGAAGTTTGCCAACCAGGCTCCTATATCATGTAGTGTCTTCAAAGAGAGGATCATTAGAAGCATAATGTTTTCTAGGCTCTGCTGGAATTCCTGAGGGTTTGTACCCAAGTAGTCCTGCCTCAGTTAGTATGTCAAGGCGGTATTTCCTCTGTGACATATGTAAGCCTTTCTTAGTACGTAGAGCTTCTATGCCTAGAAAATAGCGAAGTTGTCCAAGATCCTTGGTGACGAATACTTTTTGCAAGAAAGCCTTGGTTTCCAGTATCCCTTGGTCATCATCTCCAGTAATAATCATATCATCTACATATACAGCAAGAATTACAACACTAGTCTGTCGCCTCCTGACAAAAACCGAATACTCAGATGTAGTCCTCTGGAAGCCCATGGTGCCAATCTCTGTACTCAGTTTATCAAAACAAGCTCTTGGACTCTGCTTTAGTCCGTAGATAGCTTTGTGAAGTTGGCATACATACTCCCCCTCGACTTCGTAACCTGGGGGTTGTATCATGTAGACTTCTTCGTCAAGCTCTCCATATAGAAACGCATTCTTGACATCTAACTGAAACATAGGCCACCCTTTGTTCACTGCCACAGAGATGATAGTTCGTATGGATCCCATTCTAGCCACAGGGGAGAATGTTTCGAAATAGTCTACCCCGTATGTTTGAGTAAAGCCCTTTGCTACAAGTCTTGCTTTTAAACGATCAATAGAACCGTCAGGGGACTGCTTTGTAGTGAAGATCCAGCGACATGCAACTGGTTTACATATAGGAGGGCATTTGACAAGGTCCCATGTTTTTCGAGACTGTAATGCTTCCATTTCTTCATTCATTGTCATTCTCCATCCCTCATCTTGTAATGCACTATGATGATCTTTGGGAATAGAAATAGTCATTATGGCATCGGCATATCTTTTGTCAGAGCAAGATAACCCATTAGTAGAGGTGAAATGAGATATTGGGTGAAGTGCACATTGCTTCTTTATTCTTCGTAGTGCGATCGGTAACTCCTGAGGACTATCCGGGGTAGCATTGGTAGGAGCATTCGAGGATGGCGTAGTGTCCTGCAACAGTGGAATAGGTAAAGGAACCTGAACAGTATTAGACACAGTTCTTCTTTTATACACAATTGGTGGAGGGGGAAATTTTAGGGGAATATCGGACAATGTCTGAGTAAAGAAGCTATTTTGATAAAAGAAGGTGACATCAAGAGAAACGTAATAACGATGTCCTGTAGGATCGTAACATATGTATCCTTTTTGAGTTTGAGAATACCCTAGAAAAACACATTTGATAGCACGAGCAGATAATTTGTCCGTGGTACGGAAATTATGGACAAAAGTTGTGCATCCAAAAATTCGTAAGGGCAGAGGGAAAGGTTTCTCCTTGGGATATAGTAAGTTGAAGGGAGTGGAGCCATGTAGAGAAGCAGAGAGGACCATGTTTATAAGATGAACAGCAGTAAGGATAGCATTGCCCCAATATATCTCGGGAACATTCATATGGGTGAGTAAGATCGAGCAATATCAAGAAGGTGTCTCAGTTTTCTTTCAGCAACCCGATTTTGTTGGGATGTATATGGGCAAGATGTTTGATGTATGGTTCCCTAGGAGGCAAAAAAGCTTATCAAGTAATTCTGAGTAATATCCAGAGCATTATCAAAATGAAAGATTTTAATGGTAGTAGAGAAGAAATTTTTGACATAATGAAAGAAGTTCTTGACAACGATATTAATTTCTAAACGTTCTTTTAACAAGAATACCCAAGATAAGAGACTGTAGTCATCCACAAAAATAGCAAAGTACTTATGATCACTAATGGTTTTAACCGGACATGGTCCCCAAATATCACAATGAATTAGGAAGAAAGGAGTAGTGCGACGAGGCTCAGTTCTAGCAGGAAAGGAAATTCTATGATGTTTTCCGAACTGACATGCTTCACACTCAAAAGGTTTTAGCGTAGACAGTTCAGGGAACATCATAGAGAGAGCTTTGGCAGAAGGATGTCCCAGACGAAAATGTCATTGAAGGGGATCTTCAGTGATGGAGGTAGCGCCAACAAAGTTGGAAGTGGTAGGGCTGTCGAGGTAATATAGGTCATTCCTCTCATGTCCCCCACCAAAAATCTGCTTCGTCCGGATGTCCTGAAAATAGCAGCAGAATTCATCAAAAATAACATGACAATGTAGCTCACAACATAGCTTCTGAACAGATAAAAGACTGAGCGGGAAAGCATGAGCACAATGCACATCTGTCAGTAGAAGTTTGTTGGAGAATTCAATAGTTCCAACAGCAGTAACGGGAGAATGATCCCCATTGGCAACACGAACGCTCTTTATAGAGGTAGAGGGTTGAGATGAGGTGAGTAGACTTACATCTCCCGTTAGATGAGTGGAAGCTCCAGAATCAATAATCCATGCATGTTTGGTAACAGAAACTGAGTTTCCTACTGTACCTGATGTAGTGGGAAGGCTAGCAGTAGCAGCAGATGCGGTCGTATCTTTTGTTGAGGAAGCAGAATCATTTAGAAGTTGTCGCGGACGAGTATATTCAGAAGCAGTGAATGGAGTATGTTGTCCATCTGTACTCTAAGTAGTTGTATCATTGTTCGTATCATGTGATTCATCGTCATAAGTGTTATAAGCACTTGGTTGCCTGCTAAATGTTGCCCAGCAACGTTCAGACGGATGATTCATGCGACCACAGTGTATGCATGCAGGATAACGACCAAGGTCACATCCACGGCCACGACCTCGGCCTCTAGGATAGGACTGTCGTCCTCTTTGCCCAGATGAATAGTGGGTTGTTGTCTCTGTGGAAGAATGAACCAAAGAATTTTTAACCGGAGCCTTCCAGTTCCTGTAGTCGACCGAATATGGTTTCGATCGTATGCAATTTATCTGCCATAAGAAATTGATCTTTTGCAATTTGTACTTCGGGTGAAGTCCCGAGAGAAACCTATAGACCTGCCACTCAGCACGTTCGCCTATTTATTTATCACAGCATGCAAGTTGAAAGATTAGAAGTTCCTCAAACAAGCTTGTAAGTGTCTGGTAGTATTCAGTTAGACTGGTCTCTTCTTGATTAGTAGACCAGATTCTTGTGTATATATCAGAGAGACGAGACTTGGTTGTTTTCTGAGAATATGTGTGCCCTAGATTTTCCCACATGGCTTTTGCAATATCTTTATATAAGAGATCTGCAGCAATATTTGAATCTACACTATTAGTCATCCAAGTAATTACCTGGCAATTGTCGACAAACCAGGCTTCATATTCAGCATCAGTGATAGCAGGAGGAGTCCTCATGAGGATGGCACCCTTTCTTTAGCCACCAATAAATATCTTGAAGGATCGAGACCATAGAACATAGTTTTTCGAGCCTTTCAACTTGATAGATGTGCCTTGCACCATTAGAGAAGAAGGTGGATACATAGGCTTGGTCTCGATGGATGTCATGATAGCGTCTTTAGGTCAAGAAAAATTGACCTAGATGAAGTTGTAGTTAATATGTCGAGCCTCCTTAGTTGCACATTAATAGAGAGTTGTGGAGGTTGAACGCCCTGAACCGGAGCCGAACAGGGGCCTAGGGCTGTAGTGACGAGTTGCGCGCAGAAGCTCGATGCAAGGGCGTGCAGGAGCGCGATGCAGAGGCGCACAGGGGCAGGGAACGTGCGGGGGTTGTGCGCACATGTGCGCGAGGGGCATAAGGGGCGCGAGGTGCCTAGAGCTTAGAGCCCAAGGCGCAGGAGCTCGAGGTGCGCACGCCTAACGCAGGGCGTCGTGGATGGGAATGAAGAAGGGGCGGGCGGTGGTAGGAGGGAAAATTAGGTCAGAACACCGGTCTATGACCGCCGCTCTGATACCATGTGGAGAAAAGAAGAGAAGAATATTGTGTGTTTATTCTGTGAGGTCTAGGGTCCTTATATAGAACTAAACCCTAGGGTGCTCGGAGGAGAACTTACACAAATACCCTGTGGGGTTACATAGGGAAATAGTGCATAAGGTAATAGTGATACATAGGGAAACAGTGAATAAGGAAATAGAGGTAAATAAAGCAACAACAATATACGGTAATCTCTAACACTTACAAATGCGCATTTATATCACACATATCTCTCATTTGCCTTATATCACACCCTATTGGTTATATCAGACATATTGTTGATGTGACTGATAGATACTAGAAATGAAAATCGAAATAACTAAGTTAACAACACTTAGAAGACGTCTTTTGCTCAAAGAAATAGATGAGCATTTGATTCTAAAATGTAGAGAATGATAATTAGACAATGTTCCATTCAAAGAAATAACTATTGTGGACAAAGTTCTAATGGATTACAAAATTAATTACAGGCTTACGGTAAAGATGCATCTATTTATGAAGATAAATGATAAACAGAATGAAACGAACAAGCTATATCGTCTTCAATCCATTTGAAATCCTAGAGCTAAAAATAGGAATGACATAAAGGACTTCAAAGGGTTACATGACACCATTGTTGTTAAGGCGCGCGCCTAGGCGCGCCTAGGCGGCCGCTTAGGCGCCCAGGCGCCCCAAGCCGTGCGCCTAGAAAGCACGCCTTGCTTTCATTAAAAATGGTGCACGTCTTGGGTCGCCTGGGCGTCAAGGCGCGCCTGGGCGCCGCCTAGGCGACTTTTTTTTATGCGTACTTACACATATATCGCATTTTCAAAATGCGATATACATATCGCATTTTCAAAGTGCGATATACATGTCGCATATTGGAAATGCGATATACGAACAGACCCTGTATTACCCCACCGCATTCGACCCGACCCTCATTACGTGTTTAGCAGAGAAACCCCTTGCATCGCCCCTGTCTCCTCCGCAGTCGCCTCCCTAGCTCCTCCAGCGGGCTCCCTCCTCCTCCGACGGCCTCCATCCTCCTCCGACATCCTCCCGAGTCCCTACCACCTTCAACAGACGCCCTCTTCCTCCAACGGTCTCCTTCCTCCTCCAGCGGCCTCCCCACCTCCTCCAGCGGCCTCCCTCCTCCTCCAACGGCCTCCCTCCTCCTCCGGCGACTTCCCTACCTCCTCCAGTGGCCTCCCTCCTGCTCCAACAGCCTCCGTGCGTTCTCTTGCTCTCCCATTGTAGAATGACTTCAATGGAATCCTTGGATGGGGATGCCATTCCTAATCCCACTACTACACCAACCCCATCTACTGTGCAAAGGCCTGGAGAAATTGATCCCCGCTTCACCGACAAGATGAATGATCCATGCTTGAAAGCGGCATCGAAGGATCCCGGTTGGAAGTACTCTTTTTTGGCCGAATACACTAGACAAGAATAAGGTGCAATGTGCATTGTGCGGCCACATTACTAATGGTGGAATCAAAAGGCAGAAAGAACACTTGATTGGTGGTTATCGAGATGTATCTATGTGTCCAAAAGCCACTATAGAGATTAAGAAAGAGATGGCTGACTTCAAAAATCGTAACAAGAAGAGGAAGATAGTCGTTGATTACAGATATAGTGGAGCTGATTCAAACATTCCAGATGCAGATGATGGTGATCATGGTGAACATGTAGTCATCTTGGATGACTCACATCCTACGGCTACAACAGGTAAAAACGTTAAATCTGGTTCTGGTTCATGTTCTGCAAATAGGCCACCTGTACGAAAGGATCCACACGGCAAGGGTCCTATGGACTCGTTTAGTTCTGCTAGCCCATGGGAGGTTGTGGCACAAAGGAGGGCAGCAAGGGCTCGTGGTGAAGCACAACAAACTACAATTGAGTTTGCTTTAAAAAAGGATGCTACCCAGGTGGCATATGATGCCATAGCTGAGCTATTCTATACAGGTGGCATCCCTTTTAATGTTGCACAGCGAGAAGCTTTTGAGGTGGCAGTGGAGGCTATTGTCCAAGCTGGGAGAGGATTTGTTCCTCCATCTTATCACCAATTGCGAAAGCCCCTACTTGAAAGATTATATGCAAGGACCAAAGATTTGCAGGTGAAGCATGAAAGCCATTGGAGGACATATGGATGCACGATTATGTGTGATGCATGGACTGATAAACGACAACGAAGTCTGATTAACTTCCTTGTTAATTCTCCAGAAGGATCCTTTTTTATTTATGCAAAGAATGCAACATCCGATGTACACACCGGTGAGTATGTGTTCAAATTGATAGACGAGGCTGTGGAGATGGTGGGTGAGGAGAACGTTGCACAAGTTGTCACCGACAATGCAAGCAATTTTGTTTTAGCAGGAAAGTTACTGATGGAGAAGAGGAAAAACCTCTTTTGTGCTGCACACTGCTTGGATCTGATGCTTGAGGATATTTCCAAGTTACAGAAATTTGCAAGAGTTATCAAGAGGGCCAGAAAAGTAACAACCTATATTTACCAGCATATTCGGTTGCATGATGCGTTTCTACAATTCAGTGAGGATCACCAAGAGCTGTCTAGAAACGGAGTTACCCTCTTTGCTACCAACTATTTGACCCTTACTAGTTTGCTCAAGCAAAGGAAAGCTTTGGCGTCTTTGTTTATTTCTGAGGTGTGGAACACTAGTTCTTGGTCGAAGACACGGGATGGGAAACATGTCTATGAAACTGTGATGGCGAATGCTTTTTGGGAAAAATTTGAAGATTATCTTAGAGCTGTGCAACCCATCGTTACTGTGCTGCGTTTAGTGGATGCTGACGAGAAGCCGCCCATGGGATACATTGCTAGGGCTTTTGACACTGCAAAGGAAATGATTATTGAAAAATTTGGCAGGAAGGAAACAGATTACATGCCTATTCTACAAATTATTGATTCTCGTTGGGATAATCAGATGGCTCGTCCTTTGTATGGTGCAGGATGTTTCTTGAATCCTGCATTTTATTACAAAGTGAAGGACAACAATGAGGCATTGATGGGAAGGTATGAAGGTGATTTCATATTTTGCCTTGAGAGGATGGTTGATGATCCCGATCAACAAGACGTGATATGCTCTGAAATGGAGGTCTACAAAGGAGCTTGTGGTATGTTTGGCAGAGCAATTGCTATTAGACAAAGGGAAAAAAACCACCATGTAAGTTACATTTTATTATTTATATTGAATGATTTAATGGTAACATGTATTTACATTGTTGACTTATTGTGTAGTGGAATGGTGGGATACTTATGGAAGTCTCACCCCCGCTTTGAAGCGGGTGGCAAAGCGTATTTTGGGACTATGTTGCACATCTTCCTCATGTGAACGCAATTGGAGTGCTTTTGGCTTTGTATGTATCAAAAACACTTATAAATTTACAAATATAAATGCCAACTTTATACTTGTAAATTTACGTAATACTTGAATTAATGTGCAGATCCACACAAAGAGGAGGAATAAGTTGGAGGTTGATAGACTTTCCAAGCTTGTTTACATCCAATACAACAAGCAACTTGAAGAGAGATTCAAAAATAGGAGGCTCGGGAATTTAGCAAAAGATTTTGATCCAATTGCTCTTTCAGAGTTAGATTGGTCAAGTGAATGGATGACAGGTCTTTACGTGGAACCAGAGGTTGTACCGGGGCTTACACTGAGGGTCATTGATGAAGCATTATGTGCTTCTCAAGCATATGAAAGTTCTCGTCCAAGAAGGAGTCAACCACAAGCACAACCAAGCACTTCAGCACGTGGTGGTCTTCGTGGCCGTGGTCGTCGTGGTACTCGTGGTGCACATGTGATTAGGCGACAATATGTACCTCCTCATGTTCCGGACGACGAGGAGGAAGAAGACGAGGAAGATGATTGGATGGATCTTAATGATGATGGCCAAGAGCAAGATGAAGGACATGAAGAAGAAACTAACCTGTGTGATGATGATGATGATTGAAGCATTGCAGTATTAGATTATTGTATTTCAGTCTTTGAAATGTTTTGTTATGCCAAACAATTTGTCTGTATTTTTAGTACATTTTCCACTTTTTTTGCCAAACAATTTGTCTGTTTGCCAAACATAGCTTGTTTATTTATCTATGTACTGATTCCTTTATGTGTTGTGATTCTTGATTCTTGTGATTAATCACTAATGTTTGGTTAAATGATATTTATTATTCTAACACTCTAGTTACTATGTATTTATAAATACAAAAGGTCTTGACAGAAAAATAAATCCAATACTTACTGTATTTTTTCTTAATAAATATATTAATTGATATCGCATCTCCAAAATGCGACATACGCTTAAAAAAATAAAAAAGGATGTCGCATATGAGACATGCGACATCCATTTGCTTTTAATAATTAGATGTCGCATGTCTCAAATGCGATATAGGTCACATTTTGTTAGACGCCTAGGCGCCCAGGCGCCCAGGATGAACGCCTTGTCGCCTTGCCGCCTTAATAACCATGCATGACACAATGAATAAACGACATAGTCTAATAACAAGTTAACCCTAACAAATGCCAAAGGTGCTCGACACTCGCATGAAAAGATCGGCATTTTCAACCAAGTACGCATGTGAATATATATGTATTGTATGTGAGCATGTAAATGTTTATGTGCATTTGTATATAAGTGTGAATACATACATGTTCGAAGGATAGTACTAGGAACATGTATAAATGTATAAGTGTATGGAATAATATATGAGTACATATATGTAAAATGTGTATAGTACATGTTTATCATCTTATAGATATAAGTATATAGTATTAATAATCTAAAAATTAATTAAAAAGGTAGTTGCTTGAGGCTAGCACCTTTAATATCGCTATGCTTGGTTGAGGCCAAGGCAAGCACTAGGATATTCCCTTGTTGGAGCACCTAGGAATGCATCAAGAGCTCCAAAGCCCCTTCAACATCACAGCATAGAACAAAGCCACAAATACTAATGAATATATGACAATAATTCAATATCCCCTTCTGTCGCTATCATCATCTCGATTCTGAGCATACTACCTCTTTCAAGGATAGTTTACAACCAATGATGACCAACAAACAGTGATCAAAGCTTAACTAATAATATCAAGTCCCGCACCTAAATCAAACATGCACATTTAAGATCACTTCAAAAACCAAACCAACATCATTATGTTCAAGCTTCGCACACGTACCAAGACAGGGGACAACACTGACAAGAAAGAAATCTAGAGTAAATTGCCTCCAAAAAAACAAATAACCGCTTGCAATAATGAATATGTCCAGGCAAAATCCCCGCCAAGGATGATGTGGTAAATTTATGAGCACGTAAAAAACACCCTCTTGATTCACTCCTCCTATAGTTGTTGGAAATCAAAGGCAAGGAGAAGCAATTTGAAACCTTTAAATCACCAATACAATACCATGCTCCATTCAAAATAAATGTGTGAATCCCAAGCAATAAACCTCATATAAACGAGAGTTAATTGGAACCACATGAGCCAAGAGAATGATCCCAGTGTTGACACTAACAGCGCAAGGCCTTGCAAGAGAACCTTATCATCAAACTACAATGACTCGACCTCCCCCCACCTCCATAAGTCGTATAACATCCTTCCTCGCCTCACTTAGAAATTGCATGGTTGGCAATACTTCTTCACCATTTGTCATTATTTATTGACCATATTGTACATATTGCTCAAAACAATGCAACAAAACAAAATGACTAAGGATCTCATCTCAAAAAATCATGGCCTCAAATTTCAGTGAAATTTGATCGAATTTCTGTCAAATATCGATATCCAGTCGAAATCAAAATTCGACCAAAATGACCGAAATGACTGAAATATGTTTGTCCAAGTACAAAAATGACTGAAATTCCGGTCGAAATTCCATGGAAATTCCACCGAAATTCTGTTTTGGTAGATACCGAAATGGTGACCGAAACCGACATTTAGGGCCTTGCAAAAAATAATCGTTATCATTTCTAAGTCTATACATATTGAGGCAAAGAATCCATGTAGCTGACTCTACTTAATGTGGGAAAAGGCTTTGTTGTTGTTGTAATTCTAGGTCTACCTTTCATCGAAAAGTCCAGTGTTAAATTCCCCCTTGAGGGGAGTTGCGTTAAGTAGTCGACAACCAGCGTAAAAAAATAGTAGGATCTTTCAACATGGATTTGATAAGAATCCATATAGCCTGCCCTATTTAAAGTGGGAGGAGACTTTGCAATTTTAATTCCGAGTCTAGTAAACAATACAAAAACATTGTCAATATAGACACGACGATCGGAGAATACGGTAACATTTTTTTTGAAAATGTACACATTAATAAAAAGACCTTAAATCGTTATATTACAGTGCACAGATATTTTATCAAAACAGCGAAAAATTATGAATCTTGCTGCAAACAGCAAAATCAGGGAGCATGCAATTATGATGAAAAAGCAAATTAACCAGATTAACAATATTAAAAGCATCTGCTTTTAAACACTAAATTGTCATTTATAAGGGCATGCTCTAACCATGAAAAAGAGAATCTCAACCACAAGTACTTTCGGTTTAATAGATACGACCAATGTCCTGTAAAAACTGTCAATTCTAACAGAGCGAGATAATGAAAAAGTCACAATTAGTAACAAGTATTAAAAAAATCAGAAATTGAGATGAGATCTTCCAAGTGGTACCTATCCTTATTAATATTCATCGCAAGCAACTTCGGCTGCGCTGTAGGATCGGGTAACTCATTTCTGAACCTAAAGATTGGCAAACAAAAATACGAAGAAAAAATTTGTAAGTTCTTCAAAAATTATATGATTTTCTGTAAATGGCAATAAAGGGAAATAAACGCTGAAGATGATTGTAAATCTCATAAGATTATAATATTGGATTCACATATTTCCAATTTTTGATGTGCTCCTGAAACAATCAAGACCTATAGTTCAACCAATATCAGCAAAGATTACAATCTATAATATCATGCAATGAATTCTAAACATACGCAACTGAATTCCTGATACATAACTCTTTAGACATTTATAATGTTGAACTTCTTCCACAACCAACTTCTCTGTAATTGTTCAAGTCGAAGCCATCAACTTCTTAAACACCTCATTTTTTTCAAAAGAATATTTCAAAAAAAAACCATCTCCAACATTGAACTCTGACAAACATCAACGCCAACTTTTTGTGAGTGTTCGAGTCAATGTAACTGACAACTCGCCTCGACTGCCCTTATTATTATATCCCCATAAAAATGAACAAGCCTAACTTAGAGAAAAAGTGAGTCTGAATTATACAACCAAATAACATAAAATTTCTCTATAAAAGATTTTTTTGAAAGAAAAAAGGGCATCCACCGTATAGGTGTATGTCCCAAAACATCACCATTTATCACCTCAAAAAATTTACAAGCCTATAATAGGCAAAGAAAAACAAGAACAATTACAAGTTCTAGGTCTCAGCTAAAGCTCTCGCACGCGCTACTACATTTTCCCCATACACCCGATCATGACGAAAAACTGCACCATTTTTGGCAAGCCAAATTGCCCAAATTAAAGCTAAAAAACGAGATCTCTCCTTCTTGGTATTGCTCCAATCAGTCCCTATCAAGGTTGCAAAAATCGGTAGTCGTTGCTAGGTCAGCGGGTCAATGACTAAGGACTAATCGACAGTCGGGTGACAAATCGACTTTAATCGACCATTAGTCGGTTTGAATTTTTTTAATTAATTTAAATATATAAATCAATTTTTATACACATATTCTTATATATATTTACATCGATGGATACATATTTTATACTATCATAACGATATAAAAGAAGTAATTGTCTTCGAATATAACAATAAGCATAAGTTTGCTTCTAAAAAAATCAAAAAACAAAACAATAAAAAAATCTCTATGTAAAAGTCAGTCGAGTAGTCGACCGACTAGGCCGATTAGTCGGGGTTGACCGACTGATGGCCGACTAGGCCTAGTCGAGTCGGCTACCCCCCCCCCCAACTTGACTAGTTGGACCGACAAATCGGTCTAGTCGGCCGACTTTTACAACAGTGGTCCCTAAGAAATCTCAAAAGTTCGCCACATCAGCAAACTTGCCCGATTGGATTCCAAACAAATTCCATGCATCCATGGAGCTCCTACACCTGAACAAGTGGTCTGCATCCTGGAACCGCGAATACATTAGATTTACATCAGTGAAGAACCATACAAACCTTTCCATGTAATGAGTAGACTAAGCCGACTAGTCAGTCCGATTAGTCGGATTGACCGACTAATGGTCGATTAGGCCTAGTCGAATCAGCTACCCCCTCCCCTGACTCAACTAGTCAGGCCGACTAATCAGCCTAGTCAGTCAACTTTGACAACAATGGTCCCTATGAACTATCAAAAGTCCGCTACGTCAGCAAAATGACTCGATTGGGTTTCGAACAGATTCCATGCATCCATGGAGCTCCTATACCTGAAGAACAAGTGGTATGCATCATAGCACCGCGAACACATTAGATTTGCATCAGTGAAGAACCATACAAAACTTTCCATGTAATGAGTATTCCTATTCGAATAATCCATAGAAAGATCTTAATGCGGGTTGGAACACTTTATTTCCAAATCCTCTTGCAGTCCATATCACACCCACCAGGATAAAAAATCATAGGACCATTTAGGGCTCTCTAAGCCCTTCCCCACGAAGAAAATGCCACCACGCCAACACTAGAGAACACAACAACAACAACAAAGCCTTTTCCCACAATTAAGTAGGGTCAGCTACATGAATTCTTCGCCTCCATTCAGATCTATCTTGGATCAATCTCGAGTTAATATCTAAAAAACTAAGATCCCTTCGTATAGTCTCTTTCAAACACTTCTTAGGTCGTCCTCACGCTCTCTTAGCTGACTCAACATCCCAACGCTCGCATCTCTTAACCGGTGCATCAGTTGATCTTCTTTGCAAATGACCAATATCCTAAGCAGTTTTCTCGCATCTCATCCTCGATCGAAGCTACACCAACTTTCTTTCTGATTGCATCATTCCGAATCCGATCTTTACGTGTGTGTCCACACATCCACCTTAGCATTTTCGTTTCTGCTACAGCCATTCTCTGCACATGTCTATGGTTCACAGGCCAAAATTCAGATCCATAGAGCATAGCAGGTCTCACGAGTGCTTTGTAAAACTTACCTTTAATTTTTAAAGGAATTTTTTTATCACAGAGAACATCAGAGGCTCCTCTCCACGCCTGCATTTACTCTATTAGTAACATCTCCATCAATTTCCCCGTCACGTTGCAAAATAGATCCCAGATATCTAAAAGAATCTCTCTTATACATGTTATCGTCACCAATCTTCACCTCGATTCCTTCGCCTGGAAATCAGTGGCCGACCCTTCTCCGTCCTTACCCGCATCTAGACCCAATAATCTAGAAGAGACTGAAGCCTATTATAGAGAAGAGGGTCATTGCCAACTTGGTCCGGGCTTGCTTTAGAAATAGCGAACTATTATCTTAATTAAACACCACTGATAGTGCGAAGCAAGCCAAATGTTTCCTTTTCATCATCAGCCGACTTTCAGGACAGTTCTACTGGTAAGTACATACTTTTTTGAGAACCTCAACATCAATATATATATATGGGGGCAAAACATAAGCCCTGCTCACCCTTCTAGATTTTGTGGGATCCTGGACTCAGGAAAGACGTCCAAAACAAAAGGCCCAGGACTATTAATATTGTAGGTCTAGCAAATTAGCAAAGGCTTGTCTTTTTTTCATTTATATAATAGCAAGCATTGACTATAATCAGTTGCTTCCATCCAAGGTTCGAAATCTCGATTTCGATCCCGTTTCGGTCCCCTCCAAAACGGGAAATTTCGACTGTTTCGGTGGAAATGTCGAAAATGACTCAAAACAGCCATTTTTCGATGATTTTTTTGGAAATTAAGATCTTATGAGTTATTACAACAATAAATAGCTTACAAATACACACTTATATCACACATATTGCTTATATATGCCCCTTAGATCGCACATATCGGTCATATCGGTCATATCGGTCAAACCGATGTTAATGTCGATTCTTGACTGATATGTACTGGAAATTAATATCATCCAATCCAAGATCTTAAAACAACATCTTACAAATGCACACTTATATCACACACATCTCTCATCCATGCGCCTTATATCGCACCATATCGGTCATATCAGACATATTGTTGAGCAGTCGGATAGATACTGGAAATGGAAATCAAAATAACTAAGTTAACAACACTTAGAAGACATCTTTTGTTCATAAAAATAGAAAAGAATTTTTTATTTAAAAATGTAGATAATGATTAATTAAACAATGTTTTGTTCACAGAAATAACCGTCACAGACAAAGTTCGAATGAATTATAGAATTAATTACATACTTACAATAAAGATGCATCTATTTACGAAGATAAATGACAAACAAATGAAAGGAATCAGCTATATCAAATATATATAAGCTATAGAGTTTTTTCTTCTCCACTGCTTAAACCCAAAGGGGAAGAAGCTCCCCAAGTTGAATAATCGATGTATGTACCATCTTGTCTCAATATACCATGTATCCATGAATTTCAACCGAAATGGGTCGAAATGGATCGAAATGTCACCGAAATTTCGGTCGAAATCCAGGAAATTTTGTACTGAGATCCATGAATTTCAATCGAAATGGGTCGAAATGGATCGAAATGTCGAAATATCACCGAAATTTCGGTCGAAATCCGGGAAATCGATATATATAGGAGTTTCGATACCCATGACTTCTCGAAACCGAAATTTCGGCGAAATTTCGCGAAATTTCATTCCATGCTTCCATCAAAGGTGCACTCCATATATTTCGTCTTAGCCCCACTTATACTAAATCCTTTAGTCTCCAACTCATGTCTCCAGACCTCAAGCTTCTCATTTACTCCATCTCTAGTTTCGTCAATCAACACAATCATCAGCAGATAACATACACCAAGGTAACTCATCCTGAATGTGACTTGTCAACTCATCCATAATCAAAGTAAAACGAAATGGACTCAAAGATGAACCTTGATGTAAACCAATATTAGTCTTCTCATACGGGGTCCTTACACAAGATAAAGCCCTATCATACATGTCCTTTATGAGGTTAATGTATAGGACAGATACTTGTCTCTTCTCCAAAACTCCTCACAATATCTCTCGTGGGACAGAATTATAAGCCTTCTCCAAATCAATAAAGATCATATGGAGGTTCTTTGATTTAGCTCTATAAATCTCCATTGTTCTCCTTAGCAAATGGATGCCTTCAATAGTTGAGTGACCTAACAAGAATCCAATTTGATTTTCTTTTACGTTGGAAACTTGCATCAACCTTCTTTCGATCACACGTTCCTAAATTTTCATAGTGTGACTCGTCATCTTGATACCTCTGTAATTTGAACAATTTTGAATGTCTCCTTTATTCTTAGGTATTTTTACTCGGCAGACCCTATAATCTTTTCCAATTACCTCTACGACCTTTGAAACATTCTATTTCCTCCCCCGACCTCCTAAACTTGTTCCGTCTTACCCAACAAACCCTGTCGTCAGTTTTAACTATATTTGAGTCAATTACTTGGGTTAGTCTTGAGTTAACCTAACTAATTTATCATCGAACGATTAGGATTAGCTCAAAATAATAAAAAAAGAATAGAAAAAAATCCTAAAAAATAGACGTGAGCAATCTTGCTGATCTGGATGCAGACGTTCTTGCAACAGCAGCGGCGGGGAGCAGGGAGCTTGGGCGGCAAAGGGAGCAGCGACGGGGGGCTGGCGGGCGGAGGGAGCAGCGACGGGGGGCTGGGCAGCAGAGGGAGCAGCGACGGGGGGCTGGGCGGCGCAGGGAGCAGCAGGGGGGGGGGGCTCCATCGGCTGAGGAGGGAGAGCAGGGAACGGCGGCGGCGAGCTCCATCGGACGGCGGGGGGGGCTCCATCGACGGGGCGGTGGCGGCCATTCAACGATCGTGAGGCAGATGAGCCCGAGTTCTTCCCCAAATGGGATTGGCAATGCTTGGCTCCAAGCGGTTCTCTAAGGGCGATGGTGGATCCCGTTGGAGTCTAAATGATGCAGATTGAAATCTTCGTCTTCAGATTCATGCAATTGATCCGTGATGTTCGGCTCAGTGCTATGATTATTTCATATCTTCGGCGATGGAATGTGTCGTTCTCCTTGTTCGTGTCTCAAGTCTGATGTGAGGTTGCGATGCTTTGTTACAGAAGCGCTCGTTGATTCGCTCCAGTGCTAAAATAGGGGACCTGCGGCGAGGGGCTTTCCCGCGCGCTTCGAGCTGGGTCAGGGGTGGAACTTGCGTGACCGACAAGGAGGAGGCCTTTGAGCTGGGGCTGGGTAGATGGGGGCTTCGAGCTTGGGGGGGGGGGGGGGGGGGGGGGGGGGTCGCACGTCCGACGAGGAGGGTGGCTTCGAGTTGGGGCGGTGGGTCAGGCCTCGCGCGACCGGCAGGGAGGGGGCTTCGAGCTGGGGGAGGCAGGGCGGGGAAGGTGGAGGAGCTGACGTGGGTGAGGGAGTGGCACTTATAGTAATTTTCATAAATAAAATGGGTATAATATAAAGAAAGATAACAGAATCTGGTTACTTTTAACGGTCAAATGGACGGGGGTTAACCACAGGGCCTGTAGGGTAAAGGTTAACAAGTTTACGGGGTCGAGAGAGGAAATACGATGTTTCAAAGGTCGCAGAGGTAATTGGAAAAGATTATAGGGTTTGTCGGGTAAAAATCCCTTATTCTTATATAGAGGCACCACGATACTCCTCCAATCTTTTGCATTTACTTGCTTCGCCAAATAACATTGAATAGATTCATAAGCCAAGTCAAACCGCACTCACCTAAAACTCTCCATACTTCTACAGGGATGTCATCCAATCCTACACCTTTCCCATATCTCATAACCTTCAAAACCTCCCTACTTCCTTTTTTGTATTCGTTTAAAGCTTACATGATTTAAGTAACTTTCATTACTAGTTAGATTACCCAAAATGATCTCTCTATTTCCTTCCCCAATGAAAAGTTTACGGAAGTACTGCTCTCATCTAGTATCTATATCCTTCTGATAACAAGCACATGACCTTCCTCGTCCTTAATGCATCTCGCTTGAGAAAGGTCTTTGGTCTTTCTTTCTCTTTCTTTAGGCAACCTGAATATATCATTTTTGCCCTCCTTAAAGTCGAGATTTTTATACAAAACATCATAAGCTTTTGACTTAACTTCGCTTACAGCCTTCTTTGCTTCCTTTTTTCCCTATTTTGTAGTTTGTAATAGTATCCTTTGTTCTATCCTTAGACATAATTTTAAAGCATGATCTTTCAATTTTTAGCTTCTCTTGCACCCTTTCACTCCACCACCAAGCCTCCTTTTGACCTGGAGCTCCTCCCTTTGACTCGCCTGGCATCTCTTTGGCTACCTTTTGGATACAAGATGTTATTACCTCCTACATCTCGTTTGCACTTCCTCTACAATCCCAAGATAAGTCTTCTAAAACATTCTCCCTGAAGCTCGATTGTTTCAGTGGAAGATTCCACCATCTAGTTCTAGTGATCTTAAGAACCCTCATTTTCTTTACCAACCCTTTTATTTGTACATCCAAGACTAACAAGCAATGTTGAGTTGTCAAACTCTCTCCTGTGATTACTTTGCAATTTTCACAATACAACCGATCTCTTCTCCTCAACGCAAAGTAATCTATCTGTGTTCTAGTTGGCCCACTCTTATAAGTTATTAAATGTTCATCCATCTTCTTGAAGAGAGTGTTTGCTATGAAAAGATCATATGCCCTTACAAAATCCAGAATGACTTTTCCCTCTTCATTTCTATCCCCAAAACCATGTCCTCCATGAACACTAGCATACCCTAAACCTGAAGCATCTTTTCCCACATGTCCATTAAGATCTCCATCTCTGCAAATCATCTCTCTTTGTGAGATTCCTTGTAAAATCTTATCCAGATCCTCCCAAAAAACTTGTTTAATCATTTCATCTAAACCAATTTGCGGTGTATAAACTAAGATGATATTCAAAATTTCTTCTTGAAGCACCAATTTTAGTAAAATAATCCGATCCTTGAATCTTTGCACCTCAACCACACAATCATTCAAATCCTTATGAACAACCACTCCAACACCGTTTCTACCTTAACTTTATCTGAATACTAAAGTCTAAAGCATGTCTTCTCGATCTCCCTTGCTTTCTCTCCAACCATTTAGTCTCTTGAAGACATAGTATATGAATCTTCCTTCTTTCCATCGTATTCACTATCTCCATCAATTTTCCGATTGAAGTACCAATATTCCAACTACCAATCTGCAACTTCCTTTGCAATCTCTTTTGGACTAACTTCTTTACTCGCATGCGTCCATTATGTGGGAACCCTTGCAAATTTTAGACTGCATCCGGGCGGTGATGCAGTGGAACTAGCTTATTTACCCACATATGTTCCTTATGCGAGAACCCTTGCAAATTTTGAGCTACATCCAGGCTGCAATGCAGCCGCCATTGCCAATTTTTCATTGCATTCGAGCGATGCAACGCGTCGCAAGTATGGAATGCCCCAACGAAATCTATATGTTTGCTTAAATCCATGTTGAAAAGATCCGACTGTCATGAGGCAACTTCCTAAATAGTATTTTTAAAAAATACTATTTAGGAAGTTGTCTCCGACTGTTTTACGTTGGTTGTCGGCTACCTAACGCAACCCTCCTCATTTACCCGGACTTGGGACCATACACGACCAAAGAAAATCAATAAAAGATTTTAAAAGTTCAATATGGCACCGAGTTGACAGACTTACCAAAAAATCACAATATCGATGTAAAGAAATGACACTCCTATTCACTAAATGAAAATTACCTTCCATGGCTTTGCCAATTACACTGATCTTTGTCAACTAAAAAAATCTGAATATTGGGGAATGGAAACCAAAGGAACAAGAGCTAAACAAACTCAAAAATGACAACAAAAATCAGGCATACTTGTCATACTTCGTTCTTTAAAGATCTACTTTCATATCCTTATTTTTTGAAAGAAAAAGGGTATCCACCGTATAGGTGTATGCCCAAAAACATCATCATTAATCACATAAAAAAAGTAATTAAAAGTCGATTACGGGAAATAGAGAGACAACACATGTTATATACTCCAACTTTCAACTAACACCCTAGCATGTTCCATCACATTTTCACCATAAAAACGATCTTGACGGAAGACCTTCCTATTTCTGGCCAACTAGAGTGTCCAGATCATTGTCGGACAACTCACACGCTCCTTCTCAGTACTGTGCCAGTCCGCACCAATGGACTCCCAGCACCTTGAGAACACATCGGTCAAAACCATGGTATTTCCAAATAGTTTCGTGGCCTCCACGAAGCCCTTGCATCTAACAAAAAAGTGATCCGCACACTCAACATTCTCATGGCCATGGCAGCAAGTCGGGTCCGTCGTCTGGACAAAACATGCAAATATGTCCCTCGTCAACAATTTCCTCCTCAAAAATGGCTACATAAAACCGTTCAGACGTGCCGGAATTTTCATTTCCAGGTTCTTTTGTAGTATGTCACACACCCTCCAAGATAAAATCATTGGACCCTTCAAAGCCATATATGTTTTTCCCCACAAAAAAAGAGTGTCATACCAACACCAATAATCGCGACCCCTCGTGGATCCATCAATGCCCTCTAGCTCCTGCAACATCACCAACAACTCGCTCATTCGTTGATTTGATACCTTAGATCTGAAATGATGGGGAAACGAGTGCTCATTCCAAACATCTACCACAGAGCAGTTCGAATCAGTTGCTGATGCCAGCAGTCTTGGAAAGTGCGACCCAAGCACCCCTCCCTTACTCCAATTGTCAGTTCAGAACCTGAAACCCTTACCATCGCCTATGACCGACCTCAAGAAGGTGTGGATTGTTGGACATGCGAGCCCACGGCGAGCCATTATGCAATAAATGTTATTGCGAATATCATTCCCTGATCTGAAATTAGGAATAACTAATTTGCATAATAGGTCCCTTAGTACAATTAGGGTTATGTACCATGGCCATCTACATAATCATACAGTTGTTGGTTCAACTATTAAATCATACAGGCTGGTGATTGGATAATTATCTAAAGAGTTAGATTGAGGACTCATCAAGCACTGTCAAATGATTGTTAAGAGATGATCTCCAGCCTGAGTAGGAGATGGCAATCCTTTCTCACATAGGCTAATATCTGACCGACCTCTTGATGCAGGTCCTCTGCATAGGAATAGAGATTCGGAGGTGTCAGATTAGTTAGGTCAAATAGTTGACTTAACGAGATCGAGATAACCAAAGTCCTATGGCGTATGCTGTCACGATATAGGCACGCATCCTCTGACCGGAGACAGGTGTGTTACTATATGTCTGAGTATGTACATTTGGCAGACCAATAGATTGATGATCTAACCAAGGTCTATACACCGGCGCGCTGGTGTGCATATAAGGGCATATGAGTAATACGATCTCTCAAAGGGATCATACAGGTTCACTACTGAACCGGAAGACATGAGCTCAATCATGAGATATTGGGAAGAATCAAATTCCGTGCACGGTCGTCTCGCTTTGGAAGCTTGACTGAATTTGTGGGTTTGATATATACTTTTGGAAAGTATATGATCAAGACCTAGGTATGATATATGCTTTTGGAAAGTATATGATTAATACCAACTCCCAATGATCAAATGAGAAACTTACTAATAAAACCCTGAAGTAGACAGTATAAAGTTGATCTAATACTTCGGGTTTATTCTGGGTCTTCTAGTATGTAGGATGTACAGGTGTTGGGAATACCTGAGGGTGATGTGATCATAAACGATTGTATAACCATGACGCTTCCATTCCTAGGTAGTGATGAAACGGGTCTGCATTTTAGTGACTCCTCTCAGTAGAGAAGTAATCTGATCTTGGTCCAAATATTGGACATTGATCTGAATGTGATTCAGATGCAATGGGAAGATTAGATTTGCGGTCTTGATTTAATCAAGCATCTATGGGAGGCCTGAGATCTGGAATTTGAGATGTGATCTCAATATCCAAGTCACTATACGTAGAACAATACAATCGCCATGTCCTTATCTCCAAGTATCCGCGGAGAAAGCGCATTATCCTTGAATGAGTTCATGGATAATTTCATTATTGATATAAGTATCCAAGAATCGAGAAAATTGATAATTAAATGTGATTTAATTATCATGGATAGTATGAAGTTGATTCAAATTATAAGGAGGGATATCTAAGATAATTAAATGTGATTTAATTATCAAAGATGTGAATAATGTGAATGTGATTCATATTATTTCTGGCACATGAGAATAGAGATCCAAGATGATTAAATACGATTTAATTATCATGGATATGAATAATATGGATAGCACTATCCATATTAATCATATATATTATAAATGTGATTTATAATATATTAAAGAGAGCATATTGTGTTTTATATTTGTTGATTAATTGTTAATGTGAATGGGATTCACATTGAATGAATAATTGAAAATATAATTACATTTAATTTTGGGTTGTGAATAAGATTCACACAATTTCAACGGCATGATTGGTATTTTCCATAAGATAATTTGGAATTATTTTTTTGTGAAAATATTGTCAACAAAAGATGATGATATATATCATGAGATAATGAGATCTCATGATAATTTGAAAAAATAGACCAAGTCCACCAAAGAGGAGTGGACGGCTACAACTCTCCATGAGGAGAAGAGTAGTTGTCCCCTCTTATGGGGAGATTGGTTTATACTCTTCATTATTTTTTCTCTTATCAAAGATGATTTAATTTCGAATTAATTTTGTTGATTTATCAATGGAAATTAATTTAAATTAAATCATTAGTTGTTGTGTTTTTACAACAACATCTTAGCCATTGAAAGAAACACAAATCAATCTCATCCATTGATTATGTGTATCCCATGGATTGTGATCCATGGACTCCCAAAACCCTATACAAGAAGAGGCATGCTTTGCTCTTCGACTTGCACCGACTAGACGATTCTCTCTCTCTTATTTTCTCTACACACCAACTCTCTATCTCTCTCTTATGTTGGGAAAAGAGTCTTCGTTGTTTATTCAGAAAACCCTAGGCTCTCTTATATAGGGAGAGACCTTAAGGGTAAATTACAGAGAGGTCTATAGAAAATAAAGAAATAACGACAAACTACATAAAGAGATAATAACACTACTAACTATTTCTACACTCCCCCTCAAGGTGGAGCATAGATATCTATCATGCTCAGCTTGGATGAACATCTCTGAAACGGTCCTCTGAGCAGTTGGCTTGGTAAATACATATGCAGTCTGATCTCCTGAGCTCACATGTGCAGTAGATATCAATCCTCTCTGGATCAAGTCCCTAGTATAATGGCAGTCAACTTCAATATGCTTGGTCCTTTCATGAAAAGCTGGATTGTTGGCAATGAACAATGCTGCCTGATTGTCACACTGAAGCTTCATAAGTAGAGGTACAGCTACATGTAGATCTTCTAGTACTGAGGCGAACCCACATCATTTCCGTACTGGCTTGAGCCATGGCCCTATACTCGGATTCGGCACTGGACCTTGCCACAATAGTTTGTTTCTTACTTTTCCAAGAAACCAAAAAGCCTCCAACAAACACTGCAAACCCTGAGGTTGATTTTCGGTCCTTAGGACATCCTGCATAATCTGCATCTGCACATGTTGAGACAGATAAGTCCGTGCCCTTTCTGAATAGCAGCCCTGAACCTGGAGAAGACTTTAGATACCTCAGTATCATGTGTATAGCATCCATGTGAACCTGTCTTGTCTGCTCCATAAATTGACTCACCCTGCTAACTGCAAATTGAATGTCTGGGCGAGTTATGGTGATGTAGAGGAGTTTTCCCACCATCTCTCTATATCTTCTCTTATCTACTTCATCAGTATCACCATCATACAGCCTCACGCTGGGATCCATGGGAATACTTGATGATTTGCAACCATCCATGCCAGTCTCAGTCAGGAAGTCTGTAATATACTTCCGTTGGGTCATTACCAAACCCTGTGCATTCCTTGCAAATTCCAACCCCAGAAAGTATCTCAGGGTCCCAAGATCTTTTGTAACAAACTGACGGCCAAGGAATGCCTTCGCCTTTTCTATGCCATGTGCATCATCTCCTGTAACAAGAATATCATCCACATAGACCATAATAACAACCGTACCTGCCGATGACTTCTGGACAAACAATGAGTGATCGGCATTTGACCTCTTGAATTCTTGTTGCTCAATCAGGTTGGACAACTTCTGGAACCATGCTCTGGGGCTCTGTTTGAGGCCATATACCGCCTTGTGAAGTCTACAGACCATCTGCTTCTCCCCCTCAGCAGTAAACCCAGGTGGCTGCTGCATGTAGACTTCCTCCTGCAAGTCTCCATACAGAAATGCATTCTTGACATCTAGTTGAGATATACTCCAATCACGGACCACAGCAACAGATAAGAGAATACGAAGGGTAGAATGTCTCGCCACTGGAGAGAATGTATCCATGTAATCCACATCGTAGGTTTGCGTAAACCCACGAGCGACCAAGCGTGCTTTGTACCTATCCAAGGTTCCATCTGCATGGTATTTGACTGTAAAGACCCATTTGCAGCTCACAACGGATGCATCAGAAGGTGCAGGGACTAAAGACCATGTGCCACGAGACTGTAGAGCCCTCATTTCTTCTTCCATTGCTAATCGCCAGCATTCATTCTGCAAAGCTTCCTGGTATGTCCGTGGTATATCCACGGAAGACAAAGCTGTGGCAAATCTCTGAAAATCGCCTGTGAGACGGTGAAAAGAAACCTGTGAAGCAAACGGATAAGCGGCACATTGCCGCTTCTGTTTCCGAATAGCAATCGGAACATCAAGATCATCATCTGTTGTACTAGATGGGCTAGTGTCTGCCTGTACTGAAGGATCCTGCACATGTACCAAACCTGACCCGTCAGTAGTAATGCCATCTGAACATACCTGAGGCGGGATGATCGGCTGTTGTGTGGTCTGAGCAGGACCTGACCGACGCGTATAGAATTTTGGTAACGGTGATATGATAGGTCGTGGATTGGGTGGAGGTGGAGATGGTGGAGGTGATACTGGCGTGGAGACGGGCACAGGAGACCCAGGTGTACTCACTGTAGGTGGTGGAGGAACATAAATGTCATCAGTGGTAGTGGATTGTACCATTCTGTCACCTGCAGGAGAAAAATACATGACAGACTCAAAGAAAGTGACATCAGCACTCACGAAGTATCTCTTAGTTGCAGGATCATAACACCGGTAACCCTTCTGAGTCCTGGAATAGCCAACAAAGACGCACTTGACTGCTCTAGGAGAGAGCTTGTCAAGCCCAGGAGATAGACGATGCACGAAACACACAGTACCAAAGACACGTGGAGTCAAAGAAAATAACTCCTTGTCTGGAAAAATAAGGGAGATAGGTATCTTCTCACCAAGGACTGAAGATGGCATCCGGTTGACCAGATAACAAGCAGTAAGAACAGCATCGCCCCAGAATGAAATAGGAGTACAACTCTGAATCAACAGTGTTCGAGTAATATCCAAGAGATGGCGATACTTTCTTTCCGCCACACCATTTTGTTGTGAGGTATATGCACAAGTGGTTTGGTGAATAATACCCTTTGATGAGAGGAATTGTGAAAGTGAGCGTGTACAAAATTCAAGGGCATTATCCGTCCGAACATATTTAACAGAGGAAGAGAAAAACATTGTGCACTTCATTAAGCAAATTCTTGATCACATTTCATGCTTCAGATTTATTTTTCAAAAGAAAGACCCATGGCACACGCGAGAAATCATCCACTACCACAAGATAAAACATGTGTCCCTGATGATCGCGAACACGACTCGGACCCCATATATCTATATGTAACAACTCAAAAGTGGAGCTACTGCTCCGACTCGGACGACTTGGAAAGCTCGACCTGTGATGCTTTCCTAACTGACACGCTTCACATCGAAATGACGAACTAGGAGAGATTTGGGGCAGAAGATGACGCATTTTCTGAAGTGGAAGGTGACCAAACCGGAGATGCCAAATATACGGAGAGACTGGTCCAGTAGAGAGAGAGGAGACACCAGCATAGGAATCCCGAACCAGTCGATATAAACCATTCTGCTCAGAGCCACAGCCAATCACCTTGCCCGTGAGTATGTCCTGAAAAATGAGAGAAGACGGGTCAAAGATGGCACGACAATTCAAATCCTTCGTAATCTGACTAATAGATAGCAAATTCATGGAGAACTCAGGAGCATGCAGAACGTTCTGTAATTGCAAAGTGGAGGATAGAGAAACCTCCCCCTGTCCAACAAGGGGCGAATGGGTACCATCTGCTATCTGTACGGATCGGCCGGGAGGAATGTCCCTGTAGGCCTGCAATCTACCTCTATCCTGGCAGAGATGATGTGTGGCCCCGGAATCAATAATCCAGTCAGATATATCATGAGATGTAGTAGATCTACATGAGGAGCTCGCGGCTGCGGATGAACTGGCAGAGGCAGAGGCAGCAATATCTGAGGAGCCACCAGACGAATCACCAGAAGCATGTGGCATAATATCACGGAGACGGGCCACAAGTTCGTCAAATCGACTATCTGCAGTAGAAGTCAGTGGAGACTGGGAGTGCTCTGCAACACGTGTCGATGCTGGAAATCCATGCTTCGAATAGCATGTCTCCTCCGAGTGTCCTGTACGGTGACAATAGGAGCATGTCTGACTGAAACGACCACCCCTCCCCTGAGGTCCACGGCCACGTCCACGACCACGGCCAGATGGTGGTCCACCTCTCCCACGCGAGACTGCCATCGCTGAAGGAGGTGGAGTAGAAGAGCTGGAGGAAACTGGAATGCGACTAAGCCTTCTGTAAACATCTTCTACTGGAGGAATAACTGCATCAGCGAGAATCTGAGATCGAGCTGCATCATACTCAAGGTCAAGAGCCGCAAGTAGAACACCAACCATGGTGGTGTTTCGAAACGCCTTCTGCTGCTTAGGAGTTGCAGTGAGAGGGATGATACTGTATAACTTCTCAAACATCCCTCTTAGGGATGTATAAAGAGAATGGAGAGGTCTGTCGTTCTGCTTCATTGTGAATATGTCGTGCTGAAGCTGCAACATCTTCGTCTCATTTCGCACCTGCGAATATGTGGCAGCAAGAATGTCCCACATTGCCTTAGCAGTGGGCTGATGGAGCACGTCGTTAGCAATCTCCATCGTCAAGGTACCGGACAACCAGACCTTCGCATAGGAATCATCAGCCTCCCATGAGGCATAGATCCCAGTCTTCTCTGCGTGCTCATCCTCGGTAAGAATGTACTTCTTACCATTCGACTTCATGAGGCTCATGAACTGCATAGCCCAGAGCTCGTAGTTAGACCCGTCCATCTTGACTATTGGCGCAGGACCTTTGAATGCACCAGTGGAGGGCATATCAACTTTTGATTCTGACATACTGCCGCTCGGAGAAGAACTAGGATATGTAGACGTGATGCTGAATGTCTACAACAACTGCATCGGATTTGAGTGCGTATGTAGACGTTACGCACTCAAATCCATAGAACGGACGAGGGAGAGACTAGGGCACGCCCTACAAGGGGCTGATAGCCCTTTCAGCGGCTGGGAGAGCCTTACGCGGCTTGCTGGGAGAGCCGGGACCTACAGCGGTGCTTAGGACCGCCTGGTAGAAGGCAGAAAGCACTTGGCGGCTATTGGCGGTGCCGAGGAAGTCCGCCTGGTGCTGGTTGGCGGTGGCTGGAGCCTACTGCAGCAGTCGAGGACTGCTGGCGGCGACTAGGAGCGCTGTGAGGGCGCTGGCAGCGGCTAGAATCGCTAGGAAGGCCGCCTGGGGCTGGCTGGCGGCAACTGTTAGCGCCGTGGAGGTGCTGGCAGCGGCTGGGATGGTTGGGGAAGACCGGCGAGCGCCCGGTGGCAGTGGGGCTGGGCCACGGGGAGGGCGCGTGAACGAGAGAAAGGCGGCGGCGAAGATCGTGTCGAGGAGAGGGCGGCGGGTGGGGAGAGGGAGGCGGCGGGTGGAGAGCCCTATGGTGGCTCTGATACCATGTTGGGAAAAGAGTCTTCGTTGTTTATTCAGAAAACCCTAGGCTCGCTTATATAGGGAGAGACCTTAAGGGTAAATTACAGAGAGGTCTATAGAAAATAAAGAAATAATGACAAACTACATAAAGAGATAATAACACTACTAACTATTTCTACATCTTATAATGGTCGTCCACCATGGAGCTATTGTGAGAGACGTCATCGACGCAGCATCGTCGTTATGCTGCCAGATCATCTACTCGTGGATCTCCATCTCCTTCTGAAGAAGATGTTGGATCTCGTGTGACAAGATCAGGAGATTCGCCGCTTAGATCATCAACATGGATTGCGAGGAGCACGCAATTCATTCCTGCACTCGCAAGCGTCTCCTCCTTCGGATCGGACTTGAGACAGGAGGTCTCTTGGTTTAGAGACTCGATCGCAACCACGCTTCAAGAGGTAATCCTATTACTTGTTTGTGGTTTAGATGAAACGATCCGAGAAATGTTCTTGGATCATGTGGTTTCATCAAATAAATTTTTTAAATTCCGCTGCATCGAGCAACTAGTGCGACTAGTCGCTCCCGATCGCATTCGATGCGATCATCACGCTTCCGTGATGCGCTTGAGGATTTTCCCGTATCCTTCATGGATCTCATGCACCACCCCGCAAATACCTCTCTAGAAAATGAAGGGGAAGGTCCAAAGACCCCTGAGCTCGGCAAAGAACATTCCATGCCATAGATTCTCCTGAGCAAAGTAAAAATCAGGATGTCACACTCCCCCCAAATACGAGCAATCCACTTACTAAGCATGGCGAAATACCAGGATGTCACACTCCCCCTAGATACGAGCAATCCACTTACTCAGAGCTTTATTCATCTCCTCCAAGCTGCGCATTCCGAGACTGCCATCATCCGTTGAACCTTGTTCGATCTTCCTAATGATGATCAGGAAAAACATCTCATGATCATCTCAAGCCTCGTCTATACCCCACTGGGAGAAGCTTTGCGGATAGGAAAAAATGAGAATAGCATAAAGAACCGATCTCAACACCACCTATCTTCCACCATGCGAAAAGTAAATAGATCTCCAACCCGCCAATCTGCTCCGTTTTCTCAACCACAGCCAACCACTCCATCATTCGTGTTCACCCACAACCAGTGGCACACCAAGGTACTGCAAAGGTAGGTCCCTATGAGGAGATCTCAACCACCTTGCACCGCACAACCTCCTCCTCCAGACCGAGGGGCACAAATTATGATTATCCATGTTAAGCCTCGAATCATAGGCCTCTTCGAAAATGTCAAGTACCACAAACAATCCCCTGCAGCCCTCAGCGTGTGTCGTCTGCATACTAAAGAATAGGCATTGAAATCTCTTCCTAAGTGTATCCGCTACAAACGCTGCCTAATACCGCATAATCCACCACAAATGCCAAAGCATCCGCCACAATAACGAAAAGCAGGGGCGCCAACGGACAGCCCTGACGAACACCATGTTGCGGCTGGAAAAAACCCCCTCTTGATTGCATGTTCACAAGAACTGCACATGGCGCAGTCGTGATACATCTCTTCATCCAAGATATCCACTGTCCGGAAGCCTCTCCTGAAAAGAGAAGCCCGCAAGAAACGCCAATCTACACTATCATAGACTTTCAAGAAATCAACTTTCCATACCACACCCTCCGTTCTCCTCCTCTTCCCATCAATCACAATCTCAGAATAAAGAACAACACTATCCATAAGTTGTCTATCATGTGAGAAAGCACACTGAACTGGGGAGATCATCTTGTTCAGGACCCCCCTCGATTGGTTAGCCAACACCTTAGCCATAGCCAAGTAGATCGCGTTGGATATAGTCCTCCACCTCGGTGGCTACATTCTTATTTGGCAGCAGAAAAGTCAGTAATCAGCAACCAACTACATCACCTCCTCCGCGACCGAATCCCATAACTTGTGGAAAAAGAAAACTGTAAACTCATCCAGTACAGGACAACCATCCGAATTCAGAGAAAACACCGCCTCACGGACCTCCAGCAACTCGAATGACTTCGTCAACATCTCTGCATCTGGTTCCGCAATGCACTTCACCCCTAATCCCAGTCATCTAGACTCGCAATGTGGACCATGTCTGCTTGTGCTCATGAAATACCCCGTCAACGCATGCACAATCGCATCTTCACCACTGAATCCACCCCTCAACATCAATGGAGTGAATCATATTCCTCATCCTCCTGTCGCTTGTAACCGCATGAGAAAATCTAGTATTTGCATCTCCCTTCTTCAGATACTTCTAACGTGATCGTTGCCTTCACCCCAGCTCATGCTTCCTATCTTCCTCCTCCAGAATCTTATGAATCACCCCACAGCTCTCAAGCTCCTTGATCTCCAGATCCTTGCAATCCTGCAACAAATATAACCGTGCCATTTCTTCCTGAGCTTGAGTCATTTGTTGCATGCGCGTAATTCAAGTGTCCTTCATGTAACCAATCAGCATATTCCTTAATACATCCAGCTTCATAACTAGCCTCACAGTAGTTGAACCGTCCACCTTCAAGTTATTCCAAAATGATATAACCATCTCACGGAACCCCTCCACCAGCATCCAATAACACTCGAATCTGAAGTAAGAAGGCATACACCTACCGTTGCAGGTGTCCAAGCACAAGGGCATATGATCTGACCACGATCGAGGTGGAGAAGTAAACAAGCCACATCGATCTTCCAAGAGGCAAGCATAAAATCAACCGCCGTCCTTTTTCTGGTTGGCCCAGTCGCGTACATTCCATGTAAAGCATTTATAGGGAAATCAGGGGGGCCGAGGGCGCCACCCAAACCCCCACCATACGTGTCACCTCTAGCTCAAACACTTTATGTGCACGCTGCCCATCAGACAATGTACTTAGCCTCATCTTTATCCCCTCGAGGACCTCACCGACAACATCTAAAGCCTTATCACCTTCGGTTCCATGTTCCCGCAATGAATTAAACCCTCCTTCGACTGATTCTCACCTTCCTCATAGCCCAAAAAGCCCCACATCGTTGTTGTGTTCCAGATGTACCATCTCCCAGCCATGAGACTCCACCCGACGCCGCTTACAAGAAAAAAAACACCAACACTCAGTGCTCCTCTCCTTGAGAATGAAGAGTGGTCGATGCATCTCATGACCTGGTCTACGAGCATCATCTGCTCACACCCCCCCCCCTTTATCTCATCGCAAAACCACCTTCATCTTCCTTGCTCGGGAAACTACCACCCCTTGGATGTTGTTTCCATCCCAAACGACGGCCTCCTCTCTTGAATCTACATCACCCTCCTCCACCAGAGCTTCCAAGTGACTCCCCGCACCGCCACTTCCACAGCTCCGCAAGTCCCCAACCCCCACGATTGAGAAAGACACTTCTGGGTTGGCGGAAGGAGCCGAAGAAGTTTCAACCGAGGAGTCGGCACCACATGCCCCTTCTTTCGATATCTTTGCAGGCGACATCACCGAATGAATCCCCGCGATCAGGTTGGAAGGGAGACAGGAGGCCAACCTGACAAAAGATGCCACCGCTTTGTCTAATGGCAGTGTAATCAGTCGAGATGAGGACCCGGGTCTGCAGAAATGCTCCTCCGAAGATATGAACCCAACAAGGAGACCCGCGAGGAGTTCGGGTTTCCCAAACTCGCCAATCTGAAAGCCCTTGTAACATCAACATCTAGGTCCTTTAATGGGTTAGGATCTGAAACCGAAGTGGAAGCGTGATAAGAGGACATGTACATAACCGCCTCCTAGAAAGATCTAGCAAAATTAGGGTTACAAGCATGAATGGCGACCAAAATCCTTCCACCTCCCATCGATTCTTTGAATTTCAAGTTCAATGATGTCGATTGCACTCCTCGGAATTCTCCTCCAGCCGACACCTCCGTCATGGTTGCTCCTTCGCATTTGTCGATGTTGTCGCCACCGCCTGTTAGCCACCTCCTCTAAGAGAACCACCCAAATGGGCATAACCTTCCACCCTATCTTCATCTTGACGCAAACTGGTGTAGGGGACCTTTCCCTCCGAAGAATGATCTCCACATGGGAGCCCTCATCAGGCATGAGGCCCCTGCATATCAACTTCTCACATGAGTCTTGGATGCTTGAAGGACCTCAAGGTTCCTACAACGGAGCAGCACACCAGCTACCTTCAGCCTCTTAAGATGGAGTCGTGCATTCAGCAAAAAATCGTGACCTCAAATCCAAGGGAATGCAATCCTCCAAGACCCCCCCCCCCAAGAACCTCTTTCGCACCTCTGTATGACAGCCCACGGAAACAGAGGAGGCCCCTCAGCAACCAAATGGAATCGATGGCACTCATCGCCTCCTTCTCTATACCCAGCCTATCCATGAATCTTTGCAAATCCTCCACCATCCCCTCCCACACAACCGTCCCATCCAAGGGACGTTCGAGGTCTACCTTCTTCGATAGACGTTACAGCAAAGTAACCATCTCCTTATCTGAAAGGAGAACTCTCGATGTCGTCTTCCTTGACCACACGCCTTTACCTCTGCAGTCTCTTCTTCAATGCACTAGTCGGCCACAATGGAAGCAAAGTTGCTCAGTTGCCATGCAAGTTTTAAAAAGGTGATCGGGGCTATGCACCTGAAGCACCAAACCTTCACAACCTCGCTAGCCTTGAGGGTGTTGGTCTTCTTACACAGAGCGCGCCCGGTCTTTCATGGACACATCATCTATCTTCGCAGCATCATCAGCTTGTTGAGCGAACGCATCCTCACGTGTGTCGGTGGCCCTCAACACTCCTCCATCCCACAACTCTTCACTACCTAGTGCTCTCCCTGCCTCCATCCGAGTGTGAGTGCACAACCTAGAAGGCATCCAAAGAAGTTGCGTCCAGCCCATCTACCTCTGTATCTGTAACCATCCATCTTGTTTCTAATAAAAAAAAATTGAAACGCTTTTTAGTAAAATATTTCTAATTGTGTTTTTGTATTGCAATAGACTCGCTTTTTAAGGCAAAATGAATAAACCCATAGCTTAATTTTTTATAGGTGTCAAAATTAATGGCACAACAACAATAGTTGTATCTAGAAGTAACCCACTACAATTGAATTCAATTTCCCCGCCATTGAAGTGTTTTAGTATCAATATACTAAAAAACAATTAAGTTGTTGTAAACTTCACTGGAATGTTTTTATAGATACATATAACATGTTTTATATAGGGTGTGATCGCAAGAAAGGGTACACTCACACCTTATTTATTTCACAAGAAAGTGGGAAAGAGCTAAAAACCAAAAGAAAGTAAAATAAAGGTCACCCCTTTGAAGTAAGGTGGTCCATTCTTGGGAAACATGGAAAGAAGTTAAAGAACTTAGATATATGCGTACAATCCGTTGGATATGTGCACCACCTCCTGGGTGCGTCAAGAATTCACATCAAGAGAATTGCCTTGGCAAAACGAAGTATGCAAGTCATCGTAGATTTTAACTTGTTACATTGTTTTTAATGGATTCTTACATATGACCATTAATGATGCAACCTAAGTGTGCAATAACTTAAATGACGAACCAAGCAATGGAACTAAGGAATCAAAATGACGACAACGAAGAAAATGATGCACGACAGGCAAAATCAGCAACAAGAAATTGACGTTATACTCGCAATATAATACCGATTTTCCACAAACATCGGGCAATCAGGTAGTTAATGATTAATGGAAAGATATAGCGATGTTGCGGACCTGGAATCTCAATTAATCACCAAACCAACTAACAACATAACAAACCACAACTAATATTACGTAGAGGAATTTAAAAGGTGGAATTTGTCGCTCATACCACAACCGGCAGGGGTCCGTTAAGTGCGCTTCAGATATGATCGAACACGGTAGCGGCTGAGACAGGGGTGTTCCGAGCAACTTCTGGCCGTAGATGGTGGCTGCTCACAAGGAAGGTCGTGCAGGCTCCAGGCCTGGCAGGTCGGCGTCGGATCGGATCCAGTAGCAGCGGTGCGGCAGGGTCCAGCGGCGAGGTAGCGGAGCAGGGATGGCGGCGCGGATAGGATAGGCTGAGCGGGGTCTTTGACGAAGGGGGTTAGCCAGGGAAGGTGGTGCGGGTGGAAACGCAGAGGGGGAAGGGCGGCGGTACTGGTAACGCGAGGGTGGGGGGCGCTTTTGCGGTGGCAGGGACTGAGATGGGGGGAGGAGGCGTCGGGAGGGGGGAGGTTGGGAAAGGGAGAGAGGCGGCGCAGGAGAGGAGAGGAGGTGGCGCGGGGGGAAAGGGAAGAGGCGGCGCTGGAGGGGTTGGCGACGTGAAGAGGGGGAAGAAGGGGGAGGCGTTGGGGTTTTGGACGAGAAGATGAAGCTCGGGAAAGAGAGGGGTCGGGGAGAGAGAGAGGAAAGGCGGCGGGGAAGGGTTGGAGAGAGAGAGAGAGAGATCCGAGAAAGAGAGTTAGGGTTGGTAAAATTACTCAAATTCAACTTAATGACTCCATTACAAAGGGAGCCCTTTATAGGGGCTATTCTCCCTCAAAATAAGCAACAAATCCCTACAATTAGGGAAGGAAGAAATCAAAGGAAAGGATAAAAAAAAAGGCCTTTTATAATGAGCCTTTTACATGGAATTAAATAAAATCAAATAAACAAAAACAAATGCTAAATAGAACAAATAACATAAATGTTCATAAAAATTGCTATCATGCTGCATCAACTCCCCCTGCTGAAAAGAATCTCGCTCCGTCGAGATGGCATCGTGGAAATTCTGAAGTATATCGGGGCGGAGTTGTTGAAGTTCATCCTCGTCAATCCAGGTGCAATCGGTAAAAGGTCGTCCCTTCCATTTGACTAGATATCGTCGGAAGAGACCACGCCTAGTCGTCATATCTCGGATGTCTGCAATATCTTCGATCTGATCAGCATCGGTTGCGGCTGGCGGTTGGCGCATATCATCATTGGCGGGAACTGCTACTGGGGTGGCTTCGGCCTGTTCATCTCCATGATATAAGAAGAGATCTGATACGTTGAAGACCGGTGATGCCTGAACGTCTGGCGGCAGGTCGAGTAAATATGCATTAGGCCCAATCCTCTTGAGGACTCGAAATGGACCAATTTTCCGTTCACTCAATTTTTGGTGGACTCTCAAAGGAAACCTCTCTTTTTTAAGGTGGACCATCACTACTTCTCCAACTCTGAACTCGTTCTCTCTTCGGTGTAGGTTGGCTTGGGTTTGGTATTTCTGGGTCATGGATTGGAGTTTGGCTCGGATTTCAGTATAGATGTGGGTTAGGTGTTCGACCAGATCCTCAGCAGCTGCACTACTTCTCCCTTGCATGGTTGTGGGTTTTAGGTCAAGAAATTGGGTAAGTGGAAAGCCGTGCACACTCTCAAAAGGGGATTTTCCGGTGGACCTATTAGTGGAACTGTTATACGCGAATTCAGCTTGGGGAAGAATTAGATCCCACTTGGACGGAGAGTCCCCTGCAAGACATCGCAACAAATTTCCTAATGATCTGTTAACTACTTCAGTTCGCCCATCTGTTTGTGGATGATAAGCAGTGCTATATTGCAGACGAGTACCAAGACGGGACCAAAGTGTGCGCCAAAAGTGACTCAAAAACCGGGTATCACGGTCTGAAGTAAAAGAACGCGGGACACCATGCAACGGACGACATCACGAAAAAATAAATCAGCGACATGAGATGCATCTGAGGTTTTCCTACATGCAATGAAATGTGCCACTTTAGAAAATCTATCCACAACCACAAAAATAGAGTCAACTTTTCGCACAGTGAGGGGTAAGCCTAGCACAAAATCCATGGTGATATCTTCCCAGGGTCGCAGAGGAATGGGCAGGGGTGTGTACAGTCCAGTGTTCTGTCGGTGGCCTTTGAATCTTTGACATGTTTGGCATTTCTGTACGAATTTCTTCACATCCTTGCGCAATTGCGGCCAATAAAAGCGTTCTTGGAGAAGAGTTAAGGTTTTGTCCCTTCCGAAGTGTCCAGCTAAGCCTCCGTTGTGTAGTTCTGAAATTAGATTCTCACGAAGGGACGTGGCAGGGATACACAGTTGGTGGCCTTTGAATAGAAAACCTTCATGAAGAACAAAAGTGGCTGTTGGGTCCTGCCCAATTACTAACACATTCGGCATGAATTTGACCGAAGTCAGGATCAGTGGGGTAGAGGTCCTTGAGAGTTTCAAATCCTGTCGTGCTGACAGTCATCGTGGTCAGGGCATGTGCTCGCCGGCTCAAAGCGTCGGCCACGCGGTTCAGGGTTCCGGCTTTGTGCTTGAGATGGAAGGTGTATTCCTGGAGGAAACTAACCCATTTGGCATGACGTTTGTTAAGGATCTTTTGAGAGTTCAGATACCGTAGGGCTTCATGATCAGAGTTAAGGATAAATTCTCGTTGGATCAGGTAATGTCTCCAATGCTTGAGAGCTTGGACCACGGCATAAAATTCGACATCATACGTGGAGTACCGTGATTTGGCTTCGTTCAGTTTCTCACTGTAGAAGGCGACAGGTCGTCCTTCTTGACTTAGGACAGCACCAATTCCGACATGTGAGGCGTCGCAATCAACAACAAAAACCTTGGTGAAGTCAGGGAGTGCCAAAACAGGGGCATGTGTCAATTGGTGTTTCAAGTTTTGAAAGCTGGTTTCTGCTTCCAGAGTCCAAGCGGATGCACCTTTTCGCGTACAATCTACCAACGGAGCTGCACAAGTGCTGAAGTTCCGTATGAAGCGTCGGTAGAAAGAAGCTAATCCCAGAAAGCTGTGAATTTCAGTGAGGGTTTTGGGTACGGGCCAGCACTGAATGGCCTGAATTTTGGAGGGATCAACCTTAAGTCCGTCAGCGGTGACAATGTACCCCAGGAAGAGGACTGTGTCAGACATGAAGGAGCATTTCTTAAGGTGAACATACAGTTTTTGGGCTCTCAGGGTTTCCAGGACTTGCCGAAGGTGAGACAAATGGTCCTCTTTAGTCAAGCTGTAGATCAGGATATCATCGAAATACACAACCACAAACTTGCCAATGAATGGTCGCAAAACATGATTCATTGTTCGCATGAAGGTGCTTGGGGAATTAGACAAGCCGAAGGGCATGACCGTCCATTCATACAGACCCTCTTTGGTTTTAAAAGCAGTCTTCCACTCGTCTCCGGGTCGGAGACGAATCTGATGGTAGCCGCTGCGGAGATCCATTTTGGAGAACAGTTTGGCACCTAATAACATATCAAGCATATCATCAAGGCGTGGAATGGGAAAACGATATTTAATCGTTATCTTGTTGATAGCACGACTGTCCACGCACATTCTCCATGTGCCATCTTTCTTCGGGGTAAGCAGAGCAGGAACCGCCACGGGGCTCATACTCTCTCGAACATATCCACGTCGCAGCAGATCAGTAGCCTGCCGGTTCATCTCTTCATGCTCGCTTGGGCTCATTCGGTAATGGGGTAAGTAAGGTAGGCTGGCTCCAGGGACTAGATCAATGTGATGTTGAATGTCTCGCAACGGGGGTAGTCCTTCAGGTAACTCTTCAGGCATGATGTCAGCGAACTCTTGTATGATGGGCTTTATCTCAGGCGGGACTTCAGGCGGAGTTGTCTCTTGATTGTCCACTTCACGTCCCATTGAAGCATAGATGGTGGAGCTCTCTTGTATCTCACGTTGGAATGTTTGGGCTTCCATCAACAACACAGGGCCCGTGGTCACCGTCTTTGATGGTGTCGTTTTATTACCAGTTTGGGCAGTCGCAGCTCGAAGTGTAGCTACTTGGCGAGGGCTAAGGGCTTCACGTTGTGGTCTGAGGGTTATGCGCACCTTGTCTATGAGAAAGGTGTAAGTGTTCAGTTTTCCTCGGTGTTCAGTGTCTCGGTCAAATTGCCACGGTCTCCCTAGAAGTATGTGACAGACATCCATAGGGGCTACATGGCACCACACCTCGTCCTTATATGAAGGACCAATGGAGAAGTTAACGAGGCTTTGATGGTGGATCGGGAGTTGAGTACCACCACGAAACCATGCCACACTGTATGGTTTCTCGAGAGGTTGAGTTGGCAGACCCAACTTGTCGACCATTTCTTGTGAAACGAAGTTCTCAACGCTTCCTCCATCAATGATCAGCGAACAGCGTCGTCCTCCTGAGGTGCAGGTGGTTCGGAAAATACTGCGTCGCAACCAGCTATCAGCATCGTGGACAGCGGGGGTGAGCAGAATGTTTGTAGGCGCGCTGTCAGGGGCGATAAAGTTCTCGTGTTCAATTACCAGGAACGGACCGGAGTCGTCTCCATCCACTCCTAGAGGTTCATAGTCATCGGCTCCCATGGTGTCAGCAGTCAACGCAGTCGGATCCTCTTCAGGGGATTCTTGCTGGTCAGGGTCGTCGGTGGTGCATAGATGGACGGGTCTAGCCTTAGGGTTTGGGCACTCTGCGGCTCGATGGCCCTTTTGATAGCATCGGAAGCAAGTATCAGGTCCTACAATAGGTCGGCTTCCCAAGATGCCTTGGCCGGGGTTTCCAGTGGGTGGTCGGGCGACGGCAGGAGTTGATGGTTTGGTTTGGGTTTTTCCTGCCACCATTGATGAGGAACCTATCGGTTTGGAGGGTGTCATCGGCGTGCTGGTGCGAGGAGCGGAGTTCACAGAAAAAGGTACCCTCCTCGTCTGGGCTTTAGCAAGCTTGATCTCAGCCCGTTCAGTCTGCTTGTAGGCTTCGTCAACATCCCGACAGTTGTGGAGGTAGAGCTCATCCTGGATAACTTCGCGGAGGCCTTGCATGTAGCGGGTGACTTCCTGAATAGGAGTCTCCTGCAAGCGGTTGCGATGGACTAGGGATTGAAACCCTTCGGCGTATTCCCTCACACTCATGGTGCCTTGTCTCCATGATTGCAATCGTGCGTATAGATTTCGTTTGTAATCTTCCGGCACGAATTTGGTTTTCAGTTTGGCTTTCATCTTGCTCCAGTTGCGGATCTTACTCTTTCCTTTTCGTTTGCGTTCAGATTGCAAACGGTCCCACCATAGCAGCGCATGCCCTTTTAGTTTTATAGTGACGAATTGGACTTTTCGTTCGCTGGGCATGGACTTCCACACAAAGAAGTGTTCGACGGCTTGGAGCCAGTCCAAAAAGACGTCAGGATCTCGTCCTCCGTCAAATTCTGGGACATCGAGACGGATACCTCGATCCCATCCATCGTCGGACTTGGGTCCATTTCGTGGTGGGAATTGATGTTCACCATTAGTTTGGGGAGTATAGCCGAAGGTGTGTGGGTCTTGAATCTTGGGGACGAAAGGGGTGTAATTCCCTGGTTCTTCCTCTTCACTTTCTTGTGAATGGTATTCGCTAACATGTCCGTCGGAAGTAGAAGAGCTAGAATCACGGGAAGTGCTAGTCCGGGAGTGTGGTCTCCGTCTAGTACGTCGACTTTTGTTGGGTGTTTCATCACTATTCTTTTTTCCTACCAACTGACAAGTTAGGGTGGCGATTTGGCCGCTCAGGCTTTCGAACATTCATTCTACTTTAGCATCCAAGGATTGTAGTGTTAGCTCAGGGTGTGAGGTGTAGCTGGTTTTAGAAGTGGATGATTTTTCGGCCATGGAAACCCTACGTTTCCTGCTCTCTTTGTTTTGGGATTTTTTTTGTTGTGGTTTTTGTTTTGCGGTTTTTTTTGTTTTATATGTAATGAATGAATGGGATGCAAACAAAGTGCAGAATCGTTAGGCTCTGATACCAAATTGATGCAATCTAAGTGTGCAATAACTTAAATGACGAACCAAGCAATGGAACTAAGGAATCAAAATGACGACAATGAAGAAAATGATGCACGACAGGCAAAATCAGCAACAAGAAATTGACGTTATACTCGTAATATAATACCGATTTTCCACAAACATCGCGCAATCAGGTAGTTAATGATTAATGGAAAGATATAGCGATGTTGCGGACTTGGAATCTCAATTAATCACCAAACCAACTAACAACATAACAAACCACAACTAATATTACGCAGAGGAATTTAAAAGGTGGAATTTGTCGCTCATACCACAACCGGCAGGGGTCCGTTAAGTGCGCTTCAGGTCTGATCGAACAGGGTAGCGGCTGAGACAGGGGTGTTCCGAGCAACTTCTGGCCGTAGATGGTGGCTTGATGCAACCTAAGCGTGCAATAACCTAAATGACAATTCAAGCAATGGAACTATTGAAAAATAAAACAACGAACGAGATATATAATGCACAACAGGCCAAAATCAGCAACAAAATAGCCAAGTTATTTGCGCTTTAGCACCGATTTCGATCCACAAATGTTAGGGCAAATAGACGAGTTCAGAATATTAGGAAAGTTATCACGATATTGCAATTACTAGGGGTCTCAACGATTCATCAAACCAAATCAACAATATCACAGGCCACAGCTAATATAATGCAGAGGAATTTAAATGGTGGAGGTGTCGCTCATACCACAACCGGCAAGGAATGGTAGGCTCGTTTCAGATCTGGTCGGCCCTTGTTCGTGGCGCTGGGACTGCTATTGGCGTCTCAGGAGGGGCCCACAGTGGTTCCACGAGTCGGTGGCGACCCCGGGCTAGGCGGTGAACGTAAGGGCCGTCACGGAAGGGCAAACGGGTCCAGAGGTTGGCGGTGGTGGCCGGTGGAGAAGGCCTGGAGAGAAGGGGGCGGCACTGGGCGTGGCGGCGCGTCGGGGACGGAAGGGGAGATGCGCGCTGGGTGATGAGGCGTTGGGCGAGTCGGCGGCTGCAGAGGGCGGCGCTGGAGAGGTGTGCAGCGGGGAAGGGGAAGTGGTGGATGCGGGAAGAGGGGTGGAGAGGGAGGCGGCGGCTTGCGATGGAAGGGGGAGGGGGAAAACGCGGGTGCGGTGGTGTCTAACTGGCGAGGGAGGGGAGTTGGGAGGGGGCGAAGTCGGTACCGGAGGGCGCGGCGGCGCGCGGGGAAGAAGAGGAGTGCGGCGAAGGGTGGCGCGAGGGAGCGGGTGAGGAGAGATGGGAGAGGGGGCGGCAGAATCGGCGGTGGGGAGAAGAGACAGGAGGCGGCGGGGGGGGGGGGGGGGGGGGGAAGAGTAGGGTTACGGGGGGGGAAGAGAAAGAATCGGGGAGGGGAGGGGAGAGGCACGCGGGGTTTGAGAGAGGGAGAGAAGTAGAGAGAGAGAGATAAGTGAGGAAATAAAACTCAATTCAACTTGATTTCTCAATTACAAAAGGGGGCCCTTTTATAGAGGCTACTCCCCCTTAAAAGGAGCAACAAATCCCTAAAATTAGGGAAGAAGAATTCAAAGGAAAAATATAAAAAGAGGCCTTTTATAATGAGCCTTTTACATGGGAATGGAAAAAAATTAAATAAACAAAACAAATACTAAATAGAATAAATAACACAAATGTTCATAAAAATGGCTATCATGCTGCATCAACTCCCCCTGCTGAAAAAAATCTCGCTCCGTCGAGATGGCATCGTGAAAATTCTGAAGTATAACGGGGCGGAGTTGTTGGAGTTCATCTTCATCGATCCAGGTGCAATCGGTAAAAGGTCGTCCCTTCCATTTGACTAGATATCGTCGGAAGAGACCACGTCTAGTCGTCATGTCTCGGATATCCGCAATATCTTCAATCTGATCAGCATCGGTTGCGGCTGGCGGGTGGCGCATATCAACATCAGGAACTGCTGGCGTAGTGGCATCTGTTTGTTCATCTCCATGATATAAAAAGAGATCTGACACGTTGAATACTGGCGATGTCTGGACGTCTGGCGGCAGGTCGAGTAAGTAAGCATTGGACCCAATCTTCTTGAGGACTCGGAATGGACCAATTTTTTGTTCGCTCAATTTTTGGTGGACTCTCAAAGGGAATCTCTCTTTTTTCAGGTGGACCATCACTAACTCTCCAACTCTGAACTCGCTCTCTCTTCGGTGTAGGTTGGATTGGGTCTGGTATTTCTGGTTCATGGATTGGAGTTTGGCTCGGATTTCAGTATGGATGTGGGTTAGGTGTTCGACCAGATCCTCAGCAGCTGCACTACTTCTCCCTTGCACGGTTGTGGGTTTTAGGTCAAGAAATTGAGTAAGTGGAAAGCCGTACACACTCTCAAAAGGGGATTTTCCGATGGACCTATTGGTGGAACTGTTATATGCGAATTCAGCTTGGGGAAGAATTAGATCCCATTTGGACGGAGAGCCCCCTGCAAGACATCGCAACAAATTTCCTAATGACCTGTTAACTACCTCAGTTTGCCCATCTGTTTGTGGATGATAAGCGGTGCTATACTGCAAACGAGTACCAAGACGGGACCAAAGCGTGCGCCAAAAGTGACTCAAAAACCGAGTATCACGATCCGAGGTAAAAGAACGAGGGACACCATGCAAACGGACATCTCGAAAAAACAAATCAGCGACATGAGATGCATCAGAGGTTTTCCTACATGCAATGAAATGTGCCATTTTAGAAAATCGATCCACAACCACAAAAATAGAATCAACCTTTCGCACAGTGAGGGGTAACCCTAGTACAAAATCCATGGTGATATCCTCCCAGGGTCGCAGAGGAATGGGCAGAGGTGTGTACAGTCCAGTGTTCTGCCGGTGGCCTTTAAATCTTTGACATGTTTGACATTTCTGTACGAATTTTGTTACATCCTTTCGCAACTGCGGCCAATAAAAGCGCTCTTGGAGAAGGGTCAGGGTTTTGTCTCGTCCAAAATGTCCAGCTAAACCTCCATTGTGTAGTTCTGAAATTAAGTTCTCTCGAAGGGACGTGGCCGGGATGCATAGTTGGTGGCCTTTGAATAGGAAACCCTCATGAAGAACAAAAGTGGCTGTCGGGTCTTGCCCAGTACCAACACAGTCGGCATGAATTTGACCGAAATCAGGATCAGTGGGGTATAGGTCCTTGAGAGTTTCAAATCCTGTCGTGCTGACGGTCATCGTGGTCAGGGCATGTGCTCGCCGGCTCAAAGCATCGGCCACACGGTTCAGGGTTCCGGCTTTGTGTTTGAGATGGAAGGTGTATTCTTGGAGGAAATTAACCCATTTGGCATGACGCTTGTTAAGAGTTTTCTGGGAGTTCAAATACCTCAGGGCTTCATGATCAGAGTTAAGGATAAATTCACGCAGGATCAGGTAATGTCTCCAATGCTTGAGAGCTTGGACCGCGGCATAAAATTCAACATCATAAGTGGAATACCGTGATCTGGTATCGTTCAATTTCTCGTTGTAGAAGGCGGCAGGTCGTCCTTCTTGACTGAGGACAGCGCCAATCCCGACATGTGAGGCGTCACAATCGACCACGAAAATCTTGGTGAAGTCGGGGAGTGCCAAAACAGGAGCATGCGTCAATTGATGTTTTAGATTTTGAAAGCTCGTTTCTGCTTCGAGAGTCCAGGCGGGTGCGCCTTTCCGCGTACAGTCTACCAACGGTGCTGCACAAGTGCTGAAGTTCCGAATGAAACGTCGGTAGAAAGAAGCTAACCCTAGAAAGCTGTGAATTTCGGTGAGGGTTTTGGGTACGGGCCAGCTCTGAATGGCCTGGATTTTGGAGGGGTCGACCTCGGTGACAATGTATCCTAGGAAGAGGATCGTGTCACTCATGAAGGAGCATTTCTTGTGATGGACGTACAGTTTTTGGTCTCTCAGGGTTTCCAGGACTTGTCGTAAGTGAGACAGATGGTCTTCTTTGGTCAAACTGTAGATCAGGATATCATCGAAGTACACGACCACAAACTTGCCAATAAAGGGTCGCAAAACATGATTCATTGTCCGCATGAAGGTGCTTGGGGCATTAGACAAGCCGAAGGGCATGACCGTCCATTCATACAGACCCTCTTTGGTTTTAAAAGCTGTCTTCCATTCGTCTCCAGGTCGGAGGCGAATCTGATGGTAACCGCTGCGGAGATCCATTTTGGAGAACAGTTTGGCACCTGATAACATATCAAGCATGTCATCAAGGCGTGGAATGGGAAAACGATATTTAATCGTTATCTTGTTGATAGCTCGATTGTCCACGCACATTCTCCATGTGCCGTCTTTCTTTGGGGTGAGCAGAGCAGGAACCGCCACGGGGCTCATACTCTCTCGAACATACCCACGTCGCAGCAGATCAGTAACCTGTTGGTTCATCTCTTCATGCTCGCTTGGGCTCATTCGGTAATGGGGTAAGTGAGGGAGGCTGGCTCCAGGGACTAGGTCAATGTGATGTTGAATGTCTCGCAACGGGGGTAGTCCTTCAGGCAACTCTTCAGGCATGATGTCAGCGAACTCTTGGATGATGGGCTTTATCTCAGGTGGGACTTCAGGTGGAGTTGACTCTTGGTTGTCCACTTCACGTCCCATTAAGGCATAGATGGTGGAGCTCTCCTGAATTTCACGTTGGAATGTTTGGGCTTCCATCAACAACACGGAGCACGTGGTCGCAGTCTTTGCCGGTGGGGTCTTGTTACCGGTTTGGTTGGTCGCAGCTCGAAGTGTAGCCACTTGGCGAGGGCTAAGGGCTTCACGTTGCGGTCTGAGGGTTACACGAACCTTGTCTATGAGAAAGGTGTACGTGTTCGATTTTCCTCGGTGTTCGGTGTCTCGATCGAATTGCCACGGTCTCCCTAGAAGTATGTGACAGACATCCATAGGGGCTACATGGCACCACACCTCGTCCTTATATGTGGGACCAATGGAGAAGCTAACGAGGCTTTGGCGGTGGATCGGGATTTGGGTACCACCTCGAAACCATGCCACGCTGTACGGTTTTTCGAGTGGTTGCGTTGGCAGACCCAACTTATCCACCATTTCTTGGGAAACGAAGTTCTCAACGCTTCCTCCGTCAATGATTAGAGAACAGCGTCGTCCTCCTGAGGTGCAGGTGGTTCGGAAGATGCTGCGTCGCAGCAAGCTATCAGCATCGTGGACAGCGGGGGTGAGCAGAATGTTTGTGGGTGCGCTGTCGGGAGTGATAAAGTTTTCGTGTTCAATCACCAGGAACGGACCGGAGTCGTCTCCATCCACTCCTAGAGGTTCATAGTCATCGGCTCCCATGGTATCGGCGGTCAACGCAGTCGGATCCTCTTCAGGGGATTCTTGTTGGTCAGGGTCGGGGTATTCAGGGTCGTCGGTGGTGCATAGATGGACAAGTCTAGCCTTAGGGTTTGGGCATTCGGCGGCACGATGGCCCTTTTGATAGCATCGGAAGCAAGTATCAGGCCCGACAATAGGTCGGCTTCCCAAGATGCCTTGGCCGGGGTTTCCAGTAGGTGGTCGGGCGACGGCAGGAGTTGTTGGTTTGGCTTGGGTTTTACCCGCCAGGACAGCTGAGGAACCCATGAGTTTGGAGTAGGACGTCGTGGTACTGGTACGAGGAGCAGAGTTCACAGAAAAAGGCATCTTCCTCGTCTGGGCTTTAGCAAGTTTGATCTCAGCTCGTTCAGCCTGCTTGTAGGCTTCGTCGACATCGCGGCAATTGTGGAGGTAGAGTTCATCCTGGATGACTTGGCGGAGGCCTTGCATGTAGCGGGTGACCTCCTGAATAGAAGTCTCCTGCAAGCGGTTGCGATGGACTAGGGATTGGAACCCTTCGGTGTATTCTCTCACACTCATGGTGCCTTGTCTCCATGATTGCAGTCGTGCGTATAGATCTCGTTTGTAATCTTCCGGCACGAATTTGGTTTTTAGTTTGGCTTTCATCTTGCTCCAACTGCGGATCTTACTCTTCCCTTTTCGTTTGCGTTCAGATTGCAAACGGTCCCACCATAGCAGCGCATGTCCCTTTAATTTTATAGTGACGAATTGGACCTTACGTTCGCTAGGCATGGACTTCCACACAAAGAAGTGTTCGACGGCTTGGAGCCAGTCCAAAAAAACGCCAGGATCTCTTCCTCCGTCAAATTCTGGGACATCGAGACGGATACCTCGATCCCATCCATCGTCGGTTTTGGTTCCATTTCGTGGTTGATGTTGATGTTCACCATTAGTTTGTGGAGTATAGCCAAAGGGATATGGATCTGAGGTCTTGGGAATGAAGGGAGTGTATTCTCTGGGTCCTTCTTCCTCACTTTCCTGTGAATGATACTCGCTGACATGTCCGTCAGAAGTAGAAGAGCTAGAGTCTCGGGAAGTGCTATTCCGGGAGTGTGATTTCCGGCTAGTACGTCGACCTTTGTTGGGATTTTCATCACTAATGTCTGGTCCTAACACGCGGCTATTCAAGGTAGCAATTTGTTCATGGGCGACGGTGATTTTTCGGTCTAGGCCGGCAATTTGGGTACTCAGTTGATTGTTCATGTGTTTTAATTGGGCAAACAAAGCTTCTAAGGTTAATTCAGGATGTGTAGTGGAGGTGGGTTTAGAGCCACTAGATTTGTCGGCCATGGCTATCCTAGGGTTTTAGCTTTCTTTGTTTGGGGTTTTTTTTGTTTTGTTTTGTGGTTTTCTCTTCTTTTTTTTTGTTCTCTTTTTTTTTATATGCAATAAATAAACGGGATGCAGACGAAATGCAGAATCGTGAGGCTCTGATACCAAATTGATGCAACCTAAGCGTGCAATAACCTAAATGACAATTCAAGCAATGGAACTATTGAAAAATAAAACGACGAAAGAGATATATGATGCACAACAGGCCAAATCAGCAACAAAATAGCCAAGTTATTTGCGCTTTAGCACCGATTTCGATCCACAAATGTTAGGGCAAATAGACGAGTTCAGAATATTAGGAAAGTTATCACGATATTGCAATTACTAGGGGTCTCAACGATTCACCAAACCAAATCAACAATATCACAGGCCACAGCTAATATAATGCAGAGGAATTTAAATGGTGGAGGTGTCGCTCATACCACAACCGGCAAGGAATGGTAGGCTCGTTTCAGATCTGGTCGGCCCTTGTTCGCGGCGCTGGGACTGCTATTGGCGTCTCAGGAGGGGCCCACAGTGGTTCCACGAGTCGGTGGCGACCCCGGGCTAGGCGGTGAACGTAAGGGCCGTCACGGAAGGGCAAACGGGTCCAGAGGTTGGCGGTGGTGGCCGGTGGAGAAGGCCTGGAGAGAAGGGGGCGGCACTGGGCGTGGCGGCGCGTCGGGGACGGAAGGGGAGATGCGCGCTGGGTGATGAGGCGTTGGGCGAGTCGGCGGCTGCAGAGGGCGGCGCTGGAGAGGTGTGCAGCGGGGAAGGGGAAGTGGTGGATGCGGGAAGAGGGGTGGAGAGGGAGGCGGCGGCTTGCGATGGAAGGGGGAGGGGGAAAACGCGGGTGCGGTGGTGTCTAACTGGCGAGGGAGGGGAGTTGGGAGGGGGCGAAGTCGGTACCGGAGGGCGCGGCGGCGCGCGAGGAAGAAGAGGAGTGCGGCGAAGGGCGGCGCGGGGGAGCGGGTGAGGCGAGATGGGAGAGGGGGCGGCAGAATCGGCGGTGGGGAGAAGAGACAGGACGCGGCGGGGGGGGGGAAGAGTAGGGTTACGGGGGGGGAAGAGAAAGAATCGAGGAGGGGAGGGGAGAGGCGCGCGGGGTTTGAGAGAGGGAGAGAAGTAGAGAGAGAGATAAGTGAGGAAATAAAACTCAATTCAACTTGATTTCTCAATTACAAAAGGGGGCCCTTTTATAGAGGCTACTCCCCCTTAAAAGGAGCAACAAATCCCTAAAATTAGGGAAGAAGAATTCAAAGGAAAAATATAAAAAGAGGCCTTTTATAATGAGCCTTTTACATGGGAATGGGAAAAAAATAAATAAACAAAACAAATACTAAATGGAATAAATAACACAAATGTTCATAAAAATGGCTATCATGTTGCATCATGGTTGCTCACAAGGAAGGTCGTGCAGGCTCCAGGCCTGGCAGGTCGGCGTCGGATCGCGGATCCAGTAGCAGCGGTGCGGCAGGGTCCAGCGGCGGGGTAGCGGAGCAGGGATGGCGAGCGGATAGGATAGGCTGAGCGGGGTCTTTGACGAAGGGGGTTAGCCAGGGAAGGTGGTGCGGGTGGAAACGCAGAGGGGGAAGGGCGGCGGTACTGGTAACGCGAGGGTGGGGGGGCGCTTTTGCGGTGGCAGGGACTGAGATGGGGGGAGGAGGCGTCGGGAGGGGGGAGGTTGGGAAAGGGAGAGAGGCGGCGCAGGAGAGGAGAGGAGGTGGCGCGGGGGGAAAGGGAAGAGGCGGCGCTGGAGGGGTTGGCGGCGTGAAGAGGGGGAAGAAGGTGGAGGCGTTGGAGTTTTGGACGAGAAGATGAAGCTCGGGAAAGAGAGGGGTCGAGGAGAGAGAGAGGAAAGGCGGCGGGGTAGGGTTGGAGAGAGAGAGAGATCCGAGAAAGAGAGTTAGGGTTGGTAAAATTACTCAAATTCAACTTAATGACTCCATTACAAAGGGAGCCCTTTATAGGGGCTATTCTCCCTCAAAATAAGCAACAAATCCCTACAATTAGGGAAGGAAGAAATCAAAGGAAAGGATAAAAAAAGGCCTTTTATAATGAGCCTTTTACATGGAATTAAATAAAATCAAATAAACAAAACAAATGCTAAATAAAATAAATAACATAAATGTTCATAAAATTTGCTATCATGCTGCATCAACTAAAATCTTGTCCATTTCCACCTTAACCCCTTAAACCTTTGTACTTAACGCATATGTCCATGACGAAGGGATGTTGTCCTGGTGTAATTTTGAGGGGTCGTGATGTAGTAACAAAGGTTATAGGGGTTGCAATGTAATAGCACAAGATTTTAGGGACATGGTGTAAGAATCCACATTTTAAAACAGACTTTTTTATCATTTGATGAATCATCTAGCTCTTATAAGAAACTCAATATCCATGTTCTATCTGCCATTTCATATATCAATAAATTACATACGACCATTAACTTAAAAATACAAGTATCTTTGATAAGATTCTAGGGGCTCTGCTCCAAAACTCTCGTGGAGGGGGAGCACACCTGCTCCCCACTGACCTTCCCTAGGTTCATTGACCCACCGACAAGATCCTTGTAATAATAAGGAAAATCATGAATATGAACCCATTTGCAATTATATCAACCGAATTGACAAGTTAGGATTCAAGGTATCATTGCATCAGTCCCCTCCATCGACATACACAAATATGGTGATCATACATATATTGTTGCAATTGACCATAATACCATGTACTTGTATACAACAAGGTTTTATCGGTTTCAGCCAACATATCAGCGACCATTCGAAATGAAATTTCAGCCAAAATTCGATCGAAATTTCACCGATATTTCAGCCATGTCACTCACCAATCTTTCTATCAGCAACTCTAAACCCTTAAGTGTCAGTTGTTTCGCATTGATTTCAATCATTTGTCGAAATCGAAATTCGACCGAATTTCAATAAAATTTAATGTCATGCTGTGAAATGAGTAGCATATTATGCTTTAAGAAATGTATTCATATTTTCAACATGCCACATATGATGTGGTATAAGACAAACCTTCTATTTATACATATAATTTAACAAAAAAATGATCTAATATATTCCACTAGCTCAAGCTGCACTTTCATGAAAGGCTGTAAACTTATTAATATGCGAAGAGAAGGTGTATAAGCAGTAAGACCTAGATTTTCCCACTCCCACATCAAGCAGGGTAAGAACAATTAATAAGAAGAATTCAGTTTGCTTTTTCCTAATTTGATCCATCCTGAGCATACAAACCAAGTAATAGTGCTACTTCGGTTGTGAGCTATCATTTTTATATTGTTAATCAAGTCGAACATCCACATTCTTCCTTACTCTTTCTGCAATATAGTCACGGCACCTAAGCATTTACAGAAAATATGTCCATTGATACAAAAGAAGATCAATGCCCGCAGTTATCGTAAGGGATTCAAAGGACGTTTCATTGAATAAACAATCTGAGAAAGTAGAGAATATCTTAAATAAGCACTTACTTCAACTTGCACAAGAACGTCGTCGGCTTCTTCAGCCGGTTCTCGGTTCTGTCTGCCGACAGGAAAGTCCCAGCTCTCCTGTCCAATCTAGAACCCACCATGGAACCGTGCTGCTTAGCCGTGGCAGTCAACATCTGCGTCTTCTGCAGCATCGCTACTTGCGACTCCTTCATCATCTGCTGCCTCTTCTCATCCTGCCTCTGCTTCTCATACTCCTTTTTCTTCCTAATCCTCCTCTCCTCCTCCGGCTCCACTTTCCCAGAAGGACCGTTCAGATGGTGTCCGTGTGAAGCGCCCCTCGCCGGGGGAGCTCCAGATGATCCTCTATGCGGTCTGGGTGGCAGTGTGTGCTTCTGATGCGAATGCCCGTGCCTATCTTTCTCGTGGGTCGGACGTTGTACAGGCTGTGCGGGCTGTGAATGCACCGGAGGCTGAGAAGGAGGCGGAAGGGGGGGCGGGGATGCGGGGCGTGAAGGCGGGGGAGGGGGCAGTGGTGCCTGTTGGTTAAAGCGGGCAGCTGAGTACTGCGATGCGGATGAAGAGGGGTAGTAAGCGGGCGGTCCGGGGGGCTGCTGGGGGGGCGGCTGCATGGGAGGCGGGGGAAGGTTATACGCAGGAGCGGGCGGCAGTGGCTGCTGGTACGAGAACTGATGAGGCTGCTGCGCGGCATTAAAGGTCGAACCGTAAGGATGCAATCGGCCGTAATTGTGGTGGGGGTTTTGAGCCTGCGGCTGCGGTTGCGGGATGTAGGGGTTGGCGCCGGGCGGGACCGGGCCGAGAGGGGGCGGAGGGGGAAGGGGCTGGCCAGGGTTTGGGGGCGGTGGCGGGGCGAAGGCGGCTTGCGGCGGCGGGAACGGGCGGTAGGAGGCCATCGCCCCGAGCCCTAGGCGCGGCGCGGTCCGACTGAGGACAGCGGCGGTTGTTCTCGACCGATCAGAACACCGGAGAGGAAAGGATCGGACTTGTGGGGAGGTTCGGTGACGGGGGAGCGAGCTGTGGGGGAGGTCTGTGGGGTTGGGGAAGGCCGGCCGGAGGCGAAGAGCTGTGGTGAGGAGGTCGGATTTTGGGGAGAAGCGGGCTACCAGCAAATACGTTGATTTTTTTTCTTGAAATAGTTTTCCTGTGATCGATCTTTGGTTGTTTGGAGTGCTCTAACTTCTGACTTCTTGGAGCGTGCTTTAACAAAACTTTGATTTGTTATAACTAAGTATTAAAAAGTTGTAAAATTAATTTGTTTTACATCAGCAAATTAATAATTCAAACCGTACTCAAAGATAGGAGATTTTCAATCGAGGTTGGAACTTAACACAAGTATCTCCAACTATAACCCCTTAGATGTAAAATATATATTTTCTTATTATCCCCATAGTATATGAGACAAATAAATGTATGTATTTCAATTAGGGTTGTATTCTATAGTTATGTTTCTATCATAGATGTCTTTTTTGTTATAGACCCGTGTGATCTCAACCTCTGTATCTTTAAGTAATGATTCCTCTAGCATTAAGACATTTACCACTCGATGATGTCCATAAATTAATTTATTTTTTGGATCGGATTCCTTATCTACAGTTTCTTGTGTGTGCTCTGGTAGAAGTATTATATAAATGTATCATCATGTTATTAAATATTTTGTTGTAAGTTCTTTTTTCTGTGTAAGAGGGAATTGAATAACACGGTTGAAATGTATTAATTATACGTTTGAATTAGAATGCGTTAAATGCAATACATGCTACATGATATTGAGTGAATTATTTAAACGATTTTGATGGATCGAATAAGTTCAACTTTATGGTAAAATAGGAGTAACTCAAGCATGTAGAATTATAATTAATTTTGTTTATTTAATGTTGTCAGTGATAGGTGTTAATTCATTGATCTATGACGGTATATGTTAAATCAAAAGAGAAATAAAGTTAAAAGAACGTGTAATTAGAAAATAGTATTATGTGAGAAATTTAACATTTTCATGATGTTAACAAATTTGGAAGAACAGAAAAAAAATGTATGCTTATTTTTAACGTATGTTTTTGTCTTAATATAACTTCACCTAACAAAACTGCTAAAAATAAGTTGGCTACGTGTGTGCATTTTCCTACAACGTTGTAGACGGTTGGATATGGATATGAATATAGGTATAATCATGCCCTTATCCATTTTAAAATACGAATATGAATACAGATACGAATATTGATGAATATAAAAAATGTGTTACTATATCCTTAAAAACAAATACGATGTAAAATGACTACGAATTGGATACAAATAATAACAGAAATATTTAATATATTAACAAAAAATACACATGTTTAGGATGATTTAGACATAGAATAAATATATCGTATATAGTACTTTCCTAACAATTATGTCAAAAATGTTGAATGCAATTATAAAATGTTGTTATGCATAGTTATACATAAATTTATCACAATACTTATGTACGAAAATACTACAAAAAACGCATTTGGCGTGCACGTACTTGCGTGCCCTGGGTGACCACATGTGCTCGGTCAATCCTGGACGAGCACGGGAGGACCACGTGTGGTCACCCACGTGGTTTGCCGGTTTGAATCCTGAGGAGCGATTGGCTGGCGCGCATTTACCAATTTAGGCGAGCACGTCTATTGCACATGTGCTCGCCCGTATTTGCTCGCCCACTTGAATATTTATGCGTGGATAATGCGAGCGCCTGCAAATTTTGGGGCGAGCACCTACGGACGACTGGGTGACCACTTAAGTGTGCTCGCCCAAGTCCTTAAACAGAACGTCGGGAACCCTTTCTTCCTCATTCTCACGCGTGATTCTCCCCCAAAATTCTCCTCCGACGACCCGCGGACCATCCTCTCCGCCATCGGCGCCCATCCTTTGCGTGTTTTGCGTAGATATACATCTACACTTCAATATATTACTTCCTCCTCTCTTTCGTTTTTTAAAATTTCATTAAATATTAGTCTTGTTTTGATAGTTTTAGGTTTTAAATTTTTGATTTTCTTGTTTGATATTTTGTATAGACCATATGTATTTGAATGTTTTTTACATGTTTAGGTTAAGGTTTGATTACTATATTCTTGTTATATTTGATTGTGATTGTCTATTTGTATGTAGAATTTTATGTGTGGCAGGTGTTCGATAAAATGAAGCAACCAACAATAGGTCTAAACTTTATAGAATATAAAGAATAGAAAGTCCATTAGAACATTTATACTTGTTAGTATAGTTGATTTTTGTACAATGGCTAAAATTATGATATAGGAATATCATGCCATGATATTGTATATTTGTGCTTAAATAATTCACACTAGGTATAACTTGTGAATAACATTAAGTATAATTATCTTCATGCCTACAAACATCCTTTCTAGTGTGGATATGAGATATGATAAACATCCTTAATATTAGTTAGACAATTCCATATAGTGTGGATATGAGATATGATAAACACCAACATTTCTTCTGTGATAATTTTTTATCACATTAAATTCTAGTTAATGTGACCAAGTATATCACACTAACTTATAATTAGGTTGATGATAAGTTTAAAACACTAAGCATTAATTATTATTAAATCGTACAAAATCATTCACACACAATGCGTCCCTCCACATCGGGTGGTGTGTGGCCCTGCATACCGGAAGGCGTGTGCAACATATTGGAGGATTTGATCACCTCCAACTATGTTATATTTTTTTTAACAGTAGTATTGGACTCATTTGGGATGGCTTATCCCAGTCCAATGGTCGTGGATTTTGATATTTGCATATGGAAAAAAAATTTTATAGGTACACTTACAATACTGTTGAGCCAAACACTTTATTAGAAACTAATTTAGGATCACACTTATCCATATCCCCATAGTTAACTAACCAATTTTACGTAAATGTCCAGCTAACATAAATGATTAAATATTTTAAGATTATTTTATAGTCCTATTTGTAGCACGTACAAATGTGTGACGTAACGTGATCTTAAAGTATTACATTTAGCTTTCCTTAGTTCAGAAATCTCGGACTAAGGGGGTCCGTAAGGATTCAAACTTACTAAAAGGTGGTCGTTGTCACAAGTGTTTGTTTCTGATGGAAATTCGGTTCCATAACCCCTTCCTCTTCGGTATATCAAATCAATCATAATTTACTATCGAAATAATCACCAATATGATTATTTTGAAAGTTGATAGCGGTTGATTTTTTAGGTATACACGAGAGGTGCAGAGTTATGCTGCCGAAATTTCCTCAGAAACAAACAACTTGCGAAAATGAGAGAGGTGCAGTATGTGCAGGAACATCATCATTCCTATTTTACGTACTCCCAGCCGTCGTGGACACAAGCACAGTCGTCCCAACCATCACTGCAAATGGAGTAGCAGATGACGATGATGGTGGATCAGGTGACGAAGCTCCGAGAAGATTGCACGGCGTACAAGTAAGTATTCAACTTAGAATGAGTAATATTTTCATATTTATATATCTTCAAAATGGAAATAACATATATATATCTTACATAATATAGGTCACAAGGGCGTGCATCTTAACATGAGGAGATTGAATAGGATGACGAAGAGGAGGAGAATGACCCGGAAGAAGAGGTACACATGTATGCTAGGTTCAAAGAGAAGGAGAAGGAGAAAGAGAAAGCAAAGCATGGTTTAATATCAAAAAAATTAGATCAAAGAAGAAGTGATTGATGGTTTTTGGCTTGTTTCGTTGTTGAACTTTTAGCATGTCTTTCAATTTGTATGAACTTCGATAATATGATTTGTTGTAATTTTACTTGCGGATTCTTTCGAACATATATTTCTAATATTTAGCTCTTAAATATGAATGTTTAGTTTCTAAGTTCATATATATTGTGTGAGTTCGACATTGTCAAAGTTAGTTAATTTAGTTGACGAATTGGTATATTATAGATACTTTTATCGACTATATTAAGCACCTGCAGTGGTTTCTTGGCAAGCTATACAGGTTCGACGAGGCATCTAAACACCGTCGAACCTGTATATTTTTTCCAGCACTTCAATATGGGCGAGCACATGTGCTCGCCAGGGGCTTCGTATATGATCACGATATTATTTATGGACAACCATGTCAGCGACCACATCTGTGCACGCCTACAAGCGGGAGAGGACATAGTGTCCACAAGTGCTTGTCTACTTGCCCTGACGAATCTCGTATCAACGACCACGCAGGGAGCGAGCACTTGTGCTCGCCCAGTGTAGGGGTGTGCACAGGACATGCAGTTGGCATGCACAGTACGAGCCAACATGTGCACGCCAATCGTGTCTTTTTTGTAGTGAAATGAATATACAAATACGAATGCGAACATTAGCGAATGTCAAACTGATATCCTATCCGCATCCGTTTTAAAATGAATACAAAATATGTATAAAAGGAATACGATAACGGATCAGATACGAATATATTTACATTCATTTTCATCCTTAATTTTGTTGCATTGGTTAATCATGACTGATACATATATTTTATTCTCTCCTTTTCCTTTAGATTCTCAGTAAATTTGGCATAATGCATGTAAAACTTCGATCATTTGATCGTGTATTTTCCACGAATCATATATCATATTAAAAATAATCTTTACAATAATAACATGCTTATGTATTAAGTTCATTCACACATCCAAGATTTAATAACAAAAAAACACTGTAATGTATAAGATAACAATATATGAAAAAAATCTAATTATTTATTAAATAAAAAATATATACATTTAATCAAGTATAAAAAATATTTACGTGCTTGCAAGTTACAATCACCAACCTTGTAAGATCGGTTTTTTAAAAAAAGTTAAATTAACCTTGAACACGTGAAATGGAATAGATTGAATATGTAATATCTATTCTTTTTATGGGTGTAATATGTAAATATACAAAGAGTCGGTGAAGAAAATTAAAACAAAAAAAACTTTACCTTAAATAATTAAATGAGATGTTCCAAACCGTAACAACTTCACAACTATTAAATATTTTTATAATAAAAATATAATAGGATAATAGAAAGAGCTTGAGTTTTAAATAAAGTGACAAGGATAAAGAGGACTGTAACCATATGCACGTTTAAAAAAAAGGATATGGGAGACCTTTAATCCCGAAATTTTTGCATTCTCGGTTTTGATTAGTTGAGATGTTGGAGTCTCCATGATCGTTATAAAATATCCGAGCCATTCTTTTATCTCTGGATTTGTGTTTGGAAGTACGTTGGCGGGAAAGCCCTGCATATCCGTGTTCTCTCCGTGTTAAGTGTCTGGCGGCGGATCTAAGCCTGTTTCCGCAAGTTGACAAAAGCTTTGGCGTAAGGTAACCCCTATATTTTCACAGATCGATTCATTGCTAGATGGTGATTACGTTCATTCCTGTCAGACTATCCAAGTTGATTTTTTTAGCTGAAGTCCCCTAATTCTTTTACATATTAGGATCTTTCGTCAAACTCAACAATTGGTTCATACATTTGTTAAGTTGTCATAATTCGTGATTTAGACACGAGCTTAATCTTTTTGACTTAAATTACTTTGACAATAACATATTCGTCAACAATAGAAAATATTCTGTATACCATCTTTCGGAAAATACTTTACAAAATTATTATATATAGGTATGTATATATGTATACGTGTGAAATAGGAATCTATCGATTAAGATGTGGCATGGGAGTAATAATAATAATAACACATAATTATCACAAATTAATAAGACAATATTGAGAGTAGGGAACCGAGGGGATATGTATGGAGGTACTCTTGATATGTGTACGATATTAAGAGTCATTTCTTGTGTTTAGGTAATAATCGATTTCTGTGGCCGGAGAACAATACAGATCTATCCATTCCGATTTTCTTAAAAAAAGGTATGTACATTAATCTATGTCACATACCGTTATTATCTATACCGTACTTTCTATATTTTTTATTAGCTGTTGCAATGGTATTTTTTTATATATCGTTAAACTGCTTATATTATATATCTGTGTTACAACTTTAAAGAATTGGGTGCTAAGTTGATATTTAGCCATAATGCCTATCTATGGGTTAGTTGTTAAATATTGCAGAGAAAGATACATCATTATATATATATAGGTTAATTAGCAATTTTTATTTCCAAATTTTTTTATTGAAAAATAATTATTGTTTTTGGCACCATCATTGTGAGGGAGTAGACATTGTTCATTGTTGGCCCATTAGAGGCTTTGACCTGGCCGGGTGCCGCGCGGACGGTTAATTCTGCCAATTGACCGTTGTAGGCGGGTAATCCTACACTACTTCCAAACAATTTTCCGCTACGGCGGTTAACTCAGTACTGATGTCCATTGCATTGGGGTTTGGATAGGAGGCCTCGTATTGATATTTGTTTAGTGCAAAATTTTGATTTAAGGGAACGGGGTGGCTTCTATCCAAGCTCGGGCTGCCAGGTGTCGACAGATGGTATTGATTTATATTTGATATAGATTTGTGATATTATGGCCACAAAATTTGAGATATTCAAGGAAATTGATTGAATTGTCATTGTTATCCCATAATGATGGGCATACATGAAAAAAAATCTTCTATAGTTCATTGTTTATTTATTGATTTATAGTCCTTATTATATGGAATTGTCATCGTAATTTTTTTATTCATTGTATATGGTTACGATGGTATGTCTCATAAATTATTGGTGCATACTTAGTCAAATTCATTTGACTAATATTGATTTATAACATTGCAGCTTAGCGAAAGACGAGGTTGGGCTGCTCAGCTAAATTAAGGACTCATTGCTTTATCCTAGTTCGTTAAGATTATTGTACGGGAGTTATTGATAGACTTATTTGTTCTCTTTTTGTATCTCAAACTTGATAAATCTTTTATTTATTGGTTATGGTCCTTTATTCTTCCATCATGTTTGGCACTCTGAAAATTATTTATGGATTATTGAGTTATTGTCTCGTTCCTGAACTCGAAAAAAAATTTATTGCTTTGGGATGCTTCCGTAATTTTCCCCATATTTCGAGGTCTGGGACGTGACAAACCTCCTTGTCTAGTTTCTGTATCTTGTTAAAAAAGCGTGAGGTCGTATGTTCATATGTGCATAATAGCATGGATGGACCTACAAATTGGGTATGAGGGCGCGTGCCCCTCTCCCCTAACCCACCCGCACGCACGTGTGCGCACAATTCTCAACCTCCCTCTATTTTTATCCCATTATAAATAAAAAATCAAGCATTGTGTGGATGTGCCCCGTGAAACCACTCTTGCCTTCCATGTCCCCCACCTATTAAATGGGAAGAAGATTCATAATGGCTTTAGTTGTTATTTGCTTGGCTTTACTGGTATTTATAATAATATACCGTTACGATATTTCTGCATTTCTCGAGTCTCACGTTTCTGCCTTTACAATTTGTAGATCCGACGTTGATGTCAATAGAGAAGGCTTCATATTTCAATTGGTATTCCCTTTTCAATGAGTATACCTTATGGTTTATCATTGTGAGATCTCTCGTAATTCAGACATGAATTTTCTTAAGAAACCTATCTTATCCAATGACAAAAAAATCGATTGAATAGTCCAATACGTAGAGCTTGTCGAGAACTTTCTAACGAGTCGAAAAATGTAAAAATTTGAGTTCGGAAGCTTGAGTTACAGTCATTTTAGAAAGACCGAGTCCGGGTCCATATTTGGATCCGAACCCGGATCCAAAGCCGGGTAGGATCCCATATAAGCTACCCTCCCTCTCTCAAAAATTGCCCAAATCATCAAGAGCAGCCCCTCCTCCTCCCTTCCCTCGTCGGAGTGTCGGCGAATCTTGTTGGAGTGCGTCGGATTGGCGATCCGAAGCTGTCACCGAGTAGAGAAGGACGAAATCATCCTTGTGTGTGGTCTTGCATCCCGAACAGAGCGCCAGGTGCACCGTTCTTCACAGGAAGAAATCAAGATTGCATTATTTCTTAGGTACGATGTTCCCTTCCCTCTTGTTGTGGTTTCCACGTGATTTGATTCCCATACAGTTGATAAATTTTAGAGCCTCAAGTGTTCTGGTGGCCTGATTTACAAATGATTTACCTAAGTTGTATTGAGCAAAACAACTCCCAGACTCCCAGTATCGGGAAAGAATTGATGGCCTTGCAATAAGTTTTACACGTAGATCTATTAGGCATATTCTGATGGACATGAACCATTATGGAATCAAATCAACAGAAGCGTTGGAGTGCTTGGAATTACACGCTTGGTTTCGTATTAGCAGTAGGTCAGACGAGTTTTTTTTAACTTCTACTTCCTTCTTCTCCTATATAATTACTAATATGGTTAGATTTAGATATTCCAATGGAGAGTAGGTACCTGGATCTTTCTGTGCAAATGCTGAACATGCACTTATTGCCAACCGGTATGTGGGACTTTGTGATTGCATGAAACAGTGTATTGTTATTAAACAGGAGAAGCGTTATCTTGGAATTGGATTTTATGTGGTCTCTATTTGTATAAATAGGTTTTTTTAATTTTATGGATGGACATTGATCTCAAGTAATCATCCATTTACCTCCTTAATGGAGTAGATGAGTCAAATGGCTGTGGCTGTCATAGTACTTGAGAAAGGGGCACACATCAAATCTCCAGTGGGATTCCCTTATTGTTCAAATGAGTTTGAAATTATGTAATATTTTTTAAGCACATCATCAATGGTGAATAAGGTTACTTCTAAGGTTGGATGGTAATCAAACTAGATTGGAAGGAACAAATCCATGATGCTTGTATCGTTGAAAAAAGTCCTGTTGGTAGTAGCAGTGCATAACTAAAGGTGAATCAGGTGTAGAAATCCACATCACAGTGAAGTAGGATCATCCTCGTATTCTACCTTCCAGATTTTTTAAATCATTAAAAAACTTCATTTATAGTTATTTGCTCTTGGAATCTACAGTAATTACACGAATTTAAATGAATTAAAAGAAAATTATTACAGATTAAAATCGTTTCAATCATGCATTTCTCACTCATTATCCGATTACATAATGCAAAAAGGAACCGATTAATTAAACGAAAATATGAATTAAGCTTCAATCCAGGAAATGTAAAGTAATAAAGAAATTGTAGCAAACAAAATAGAAGCAATGTTGGTTTAGAGATCACCGAAACGTCCATTAAATGTACTACATTTAGAAAGGATATTGTCCCCACAATAATGGTGCATATGATACTTTCAATCCACTCCCAGGATACGACAACACACGATCTTCGTCCATGCACACTGACGAGACCGTCCTCGAAAGTACCTCAAAGAACTTGCAACCGGAAAATGGAGCGCAAATAGCAGATGTGGTGGGAAGAATAAAGAGAAAATGTGACGACGATGGTGTTTTCTTACGTGAGAAGAAACAATATCGAGGGAGGAGTATACAAAGAGACTTGTGTGCCCTAGCGTGCGACTTTCCATTTTCTGAAAATGCCCCTCAACGGGCGTGTCCCTTCGGATTTCGAAACTGTGACTAAAACGGATTAAATCAGATTCCCATTGCGATCGAATTTAAATTAATTCGTCTGATTAATTTAATCGACTAACCAAATGAAACCTGCAGCAAAAGTATCGAAATCTGAAATCTGAATTGACTCTCCCAAGCTGGAGCCGGAGAGGAGCGGAGCAGAGTGCGCGTGTATGGTCCTCCCTTCCTCCTCTCTACTATTGTTACAAGATCTTGGGGCGTGAACTCATATATAAGTCCACGAAAAATTTAAAAATACTAGATGTGGTACTAAACTTTTACCCATAACTCTCCTTGTTACAAATTTGGAAATTCTCACCTTTCCCTCCAAGTCATTTGGTTTTCCAATTGAAACCAAATTCATTCCTATTGTAATTGCATGGGTTTTCCAATTAAAATCCTAATTACATACTTTAAATACAACAATCCCCCACGAATTTACCACTTTGAAAAAGAAGATTCAAAGAGAGTTAAAAGGCATCTTTCGGTTGCCACACTTTACTTTCAGTAAAGGTAGCTTCTGGTTTGAATATCTACCTAAGTTTACTACTTTCACTTTAACAGGAACGAGGTGATCTACGTCTTGAACTTCATACCTTGGTTTAAAGTATACAGTAGAAACACCAAAGTGTTGTTCTTGGTACAATCTCCTGAGTTGGTGCTCTTAAAAGTCATGCACCCTTATCCTGTTTTATGAGTGTGTTCAGAAAAGACCATCTTCCTTTAACTGTGTCCCACAGTAACAGTCACATAGATGGTGTTCCCCAAGGATGCACTACTAACATCCTGCCTTCACGCTTGATCCCATTCATATCATACGCTCTTCCTAAACTTACAGTTTGTATGGCACTCAGGCTTCCAGGGATAAGACACTCATGCATAAGTATTAGAATTAAGAATGCCAACCATTTCTCCAAACAGCTTATTATTACCACATTGAACCTACTCTGTGGGATCTCCACTCAGATAAGTTGGGTTGCTACTATATAGGAACTGTTAATGGGCCTCGGTCCCATCACATGACTATACTTTAGGACTAAAGATCTATCAAGTCCCTTAGTCAACGGATCTACCGTGTTGTCCTTGGATCAAACAAAATCCACAACCAACACTTCTCGAGACACCAAATCCCTTAACATCATAAGTCAGATTTGTACGTGTCTTCTCATTTTCTGACTGAACTTTGAACTCTTGATATTGGCAGTTGTGGTCATGTTATCACAATGTACTGAGATCGCAAAAACTGGCTAACCTACCATAGGAATTTTAGACAGAAGTTCCCTTAGCCATTCAACCTCAATTCGAGTGGCGTCTAAAGCAAACAACTCGACCTCAAAAGTAGATTGAGCTAGAATGATCTGCTTCACAAACCTCCAGGAGAATGCACCGCCTAGAAGGGTAAAGACATACCCAGTAACACCATTACTTGCAGAGTCCTCTATTTTCCTGATCCATCTTGCATCACTATATCCTTCTAGTACAAATGGATGTCTACCATAATGCAAACTAAGGGAAATAGTTCCCTTCAAGTACTTCAGTACTCGAACCATAGCCTCCCAGTGAGTACGGTCAGCAAGTATTATCTACTCAGCCAACCGAGAATGAGGTATCAGGTCTCGTGCAGTTTGCGAGATATATTAAGCTTCCTATCACTTGTGAATACCTTAGTTGTGCTACAGGTACTCCACTTTTATTTTTAAATAGCGTTTTGGATGAATCAAACAGAGTGCTTACAACTTTGCAATTTTTATAACCAAATTTCTCAAGTACTTCTCAATGTAGTGAGATTGAGAAACTACAATCCCATCAACTGATCTTATCAGTTTGAGACCCAAGATTACATCAGCAACACCCATGTCTTTCATCTAAAAATTGCTATTTAAAATGCTTTAGTCTCATTAATAATATGCATATGTGATCCAAACAACAATATGTCATCAACATACATGCACAAGACAATACACTCATCACCTTTCACCTTGGAATAGACAAACTTATAGACTCATGAACCTTAAAGCCACATGACAAAATGGTTTTGTTAAATTTTTCTGCCACTACTTTAGTACTTGTTTTAATCTGTAAATATATTTAACAAGTTTGCAAACATTTCCCCCATTCTCAGGAGTCACAAATCCATCAGGTTGATCCATATAGATCTCCTCTTCAAGATCGCCATATAAGAAGGCGAGGTTGATCCATATAGATCTCCTCTTCAAGATCGTCATATAAGAAGGCGATCTTTACATTCATCTAGTGGATAGAGAGACCATACATACTCCAATGCAATAAGCATCTGGATTGTGGTCATCCTATTCACATGGGAATAAGTATCAAAATAATCGATACATTCCTTTTGTGTAAAGCCCTTAGCAACTAATATGGCTTTATAACTTTTCAATTGATCTGTCATGCCTAAGCTTTCTCTTAAACACCCATTTACACACAATGGTAGAGCACCCTTTAGGTAAATCAACCAGTTCCCAAGTTCCATTATCCATAATGGAATCCATCTCAGATTTGATAGCTTCCTTCCATTGTTTTGCTTTCAGATGAAACCATGGCTTCCTTGTAATTTAGTGGATCACCCTCGATCTGGTAAACAACAAAGTCACTATCTAGATCCTTGGCTATACGAGGTCGTTTACTCATCCTTAGCTCAATTTCTTTTAAAAGGTCATTTGGTTCAGGTTGAGTATCAACCCCCACATCCGTTATCATTTCGACTTGATCCGAAATAGATCATGATGTGGAGGTACTCTCAATGGTCAGATTATGAGAAATCCCAGTCTTTATAGGGAAGACATCCTTAAAGAAGGTAGCTTCACAGAGTTCTATAATAGTATTGACATCTATGCCCGGTATCTCAGACTGAATTACAAAGAGCCTATATCCATAGCTATTTTCTAAGTAACCTAAGAAGATCGCATCAACAATTTTAGGACCTAGCTTCTTTCTCTTATGTTTTAGGACTAAAACCTTAGCGAGACAGCCACACACTTTGAGATATCTTAAGCTCGATTTCCTATTTCTTTGAAATTCAAAAGGACACTTTTCCATATGCCTTGCAGGAACCCTATTCAGAATATGACAAGCTGTATTCAGGGCTTCTCCCCACATATAGGTTAGAAGTCCATAACTCTTTAGGAGAGCATTGATCATGTCAATTAAGGTTCTATTTTTCCGTTCAACTATCCCATTTTATTGTGGTGAATATGGAGCAGTAACTTCATGAATTATGTCAAACAATTTGCATTGTTCATTAAAAAAGTTAGGGGTATATTCACCTCCTCTATCTAACCTAAGACGTTTAAGCACTTTTCCTGTTATGTCTCAGCCTCATTCTCAAATATAGGAAATTGTTTTAAGGTTTCGTCCTTGGTTTTTCTTAGATACACATAACAATATCTACTGCCATCATCTATAAAGGTGATAAAGTATTTCTTATTGTCTCTGGTTAACACACCATTAAACTCACAGATATCTGTTTGCACTAGATCCATGATCTCACTATCTCTATAGAGAGACTGAAAAGACTTCCTAGGTGTCTTTGCTTGCACACAAATTTTGCATTTTTGAGTTTTGTCAATAGTGTGTTTAAGGATCAATTCTAAATGGGTAAAATGTGTATACCTCCTAGGGGGAGCTAACTTAACTCCCCCGCCCCTTTTTCACATATTTTTTTTATTTTTTTGAAATCCAAAACCGTGTAAATTCATTATTAAATCCATATAATATGTCATTCAAATTTCATGCGAAACAGAGACTCCTACGACCTCCATCCAAACGGGGTCGATTTAAAAAATCCTGTTACCATTAAAAAATGGCTGTCTGGATGGAGGCCGTAGGAGTCTGTTTCACACGAAATTTTTATGACATAATATAGGATATAGTGATGAATATTCACGGAAAAAAATTTCAAAAAAAAATAAAAAATTTGAAGAAAATGGGGCGGGGGTAGCTAAGTTAGCTACCCCCTGGGGGCAGCCCCATTTCACTCATTCTAAATTCATCATTCTTTTAATTGAATTTAAATTCATATGTCCCAATCCACCATGCCACATGTCACAAGGTTCTAAATTATTAATAATGTGAGATACAAAATTCGAACATTTAGAACTTAAAATATTTACTGAATTAATGTTTACTGAATCACATCTAATTCTAAACAACAAGTCAAAGTTTTGACAAATAACCTTTTCCATAAAAAATAACATGTCTCGGAATAACAACTTTATTATAGTTAAAGTTTAATTCAAAACCCATTTCTAATTAAGATAGAGCCAGATAAAACATTCTTCTTCATGTTAGAGACATGTACCACCCTGTGCAAAGTCGAGACACGTCCAGAGGAGAACCTCAAGTTGACTTGTCCTAACCCCAACACCTTGGCCATAAAATCGTTCTCCATCTTTACACTCCTACCACTGCAGGTTTGATAAGAAGAAAACAAAGTTGTGTCAGAACATATATGTACATTATCTCTCGTATCCACGAGCCACTCTTTGGATCATGGATATGGTATTGTTCAGGTTTTACAGGGACATACCCCTCGCTAGCCCCAGGTCCAGCAGTGATCATATTCACTTGTGGACTCTCATCTGCAGCCGTAGGTTGAGCTTTTAAGGACAGACTTCTTCCAATGCCCAACCTGATTATAGTGCCATCAGGGTTTATTCTTTACCTTTTTCTGGATCTTGCCCTTTGATTTCATTTTATTGTTGTTACTACCCTTTCCCTTCTTATCTTTGCCCTTCGAGGTCATGAAGTTTACCTTAGCCTAAATGTTAAAAGGAATCACAGACTTTGTTTCATGTGTTCCTCCTCTATGGCAATTTCCATCATCAAGTCATCCACAGAAAATTTTCCTTTCCTGTATTTCAGGGTCATACCAAAATCTTCCCAAGACTTTGGGAATTTTTCTATGATGCACATGACCTGAAACTTATTTGGAAGTTTTATTTCAGCGTCTTCTAGACCATGAATCAGGAGTAAAAACTTGTGCCTGTTTAGAAACCGACTTCCCTTCGGTCATGGAAAACTTCAAGAACTTGGGAACTAAGTATTTCTTATTACCGAGATCTTCGATATTATACTTCCGACCTAGTTCTTCTCATAACACATTCGCGGTCTCCTTTGAAGAATAGTATACGTCAAATAACGTGTTGGACAGAGCCAATAGGATGCAACCATGACATATACGATCGTGTTCCTTCCACGCAGATTGCGCCTTCTGGCTATCAGGTGAAGGGTTTTCCTTTTTCATCGAAGGGCATTCAATTTCAAGCATTGAGATTAACCCTATGGTGATTAACCAGATTTTTATGTGTTGTTGTCAATGCTTGAAATTCTGACCACTGAATTTTTCAGGCATACCGGTTATATCAATCCTCGATTAAAACATGATTTCTGACATTACTCTAATTCTGATTCCCCTTATCCTCTCTAAGTCTGTTGTTAGCAGGATCACCAAGGCATGTTTTAAACAATAATTACACATATCCAAATGAATTAAAAGAAAAGCAATACAGATTAACATCATTTTAATCATGCATTTCCCATTCATTATCTGATAAAATGATGCAAACAAGAATCGATTAATTAAATGGAAATAGGAGAGCATCATTTCCTCAATCAAATACCTGTAAATACCTACTAATTTCATGAAATTACCATTTTTCATGCATTTGTTAAATATGCATCAACACCTTTTGTATTTAAATAAAAGAATAAAGAAGAGAAGAAAAAGAAAAGAAAAATAGAGGATGTATTTATGGAATAAATTGAGACTGACCCGAACCCCGAGAGAAGGTCAAGACTTGACCTGATCGATCAAGAATAAAGTAGAGGGAGATAAGGTCGTTAATTTAAAAATCCAAAAATAATTTGTACATTTGTTCCCTATATATTTGTATAAAATTTACGCTTTATTTGTACATGAATTGACCTCAAATTAATTATTTTTGTAAACAAAAGTTGTAAATAAAAATGTTTTGTAAATAATAAAAATAATTGCCAAGCAAAATAACGTACTGAATATAAATAATCACACTCAGAAAATGCCGTAAAGTGATAATTGAACGATCAATTCCTACTTCATAAGAACTCAAACTGAATCAAACTCACTTCCAGTATACTCTAAATTAAATTATATTTCAAATATCTGTGGTTTCATAATTTTTGGAGTTACGGTTGAAAAGTCGGTTTTCCGGGGTATTTTGTGCAATTTTACGAATTACTTATTACATATTTATTCATATTTATTTTTTTACATAATGTACATAATTATAAATACTAGCTTCGTTAAATAAAATCAGAAATATAAATAATAAAATTAAAAAAATTATTTAAAAATAATTACCTTATTTGTACATATGTATATTGTACTATATGTATATAATACTTGTATACAAATAATTTCCTTACATATAAATCACAAAAAATAATATATAATATTAATAAATAAATATTAATTTAATTATGAATTTTTTATTTAGTTATTTAATTATTTAATTTATTCATTTAGTTGATTTAAAAACATGCCTTGTATATAAGACATTATTCTATACCATTAATAACCACCATTAAGGTGGCTAACTATTTTTTGTAAATTTATTTATTTATTTCCAAAATTCGTAATTAATTAATTAAATTATTTAATTCACCACTAAATACATTCCTTAAGTGTATGTACCTTCCTTTTTTATTTTTCTCTTCTTTTTATTGGGCTCCTTTTCCTTCATTATTCTTTGATCAATCTTTGGTGGAGAGTGATGAATCCCAATTCATCACTCTTTATTCCTTTAATTTAGCTAGAAACTTGAGCAAAATATCATGTAAATAGGTGTAAATACAATAAATTGCCAAAACACATGCATCATGTAAATATGCATAATTAGCATGTTTTTGAGTAAAAATAAAGGAATAATGAAACACAAGAAAAAGAGGGAAATATTTAGAATAAATATTGAGTGACCTAATCCCAAGGGAGGGCTCAGCATGGGCCTGACCGCAAAAGAATCCAAGTAGAGAGAGAGATAAGGTCAGTCATGTATGTACATAACCCCATGTATATAAATAAATTTATTTTCCTCAAAATAAAAATAAAAAGTGTTTCTCATATTTTGTACATATTTATAAAAATAAAATAAAAATCAATAATAATAATAATAAATCATTTTCAACCTTGTATATATACCATGTACACATGTATATAAACCTTTTTATTTAACTCATGTATATAAATCATAAAAATAAAATAAAAATACCTTTTTATTCCAAATTTTATGTTGAAAATAAATAAAATATAAAATTAGAATAATTGTACAAAAATAAACAATTAAAAGTAAAAAATAAAAAATACATATGTGTATATACCTATATATAATAATAATATAATGTAAATACGTTATTTATTTTTCAAAAAAATAAATAAAAATTACAAAAAAAATTGAAAATAAATAAACATTTTTCATGTTGAAAAGTTTTTAAAATAAAATAGTTTACTATTTTTAATCGAATTTCCAAATAATTAACAAATGGAATTATTCCATTGGTCCACGGGGGATTGTTGACCCCGATCAACTCCCCCCTTGGACCACAAGCCCGCGGATCCTGTGCCCCGACCCGACTTCGCCTAATTTTCGCAACTCGCTCCAACCACCATCAATCAAAACCCCGGGCTCCCTTTACACTTGATCCATCCGAGACTCTCGCTTGGGGGAGATTTTAGGGATTCGTGCACCAGTGCACCTCGCCCGACTCCTTTTTGCTGGACCCTTCATCATATAAAGACCA